>BSQZ01000016.1:7749030-7986530 GCA_033239005.1 Lamellibrachia satsuma | reverse complement strand
GATGTTTAGAATAGAGAATTGTTAATTCAATACATATGTGTGTGTGTGTGTGTGCGTGTGCGTTTGCGTGTGCGTGTGCGTGTGCGTGTGCGTGTGCGGGTGCGGGTGCGGGTGCGGGTGCGGGTGCGGGTGTGGGTGCGGGTGCGTGTGCGGGTGCGGGTGCGGGTGCGTGTGCGTGTGCGTGTGTGTGTGTGTGTGCGTGCGTACGAGAGGGGGGGGGAGAGAGAGAGCATTGTTGTGTCTTTCAGTTTGACCCCATTATCTATGTGAAATATAAATAACTATTTAGGCATCTGAAGTTTACTAGTTTTGTTTAAACTGAGCTGACATGCTTCACTGACCAAACCACTTTTATATTCAAACGAAGCTTCTGGTTTCTGACATAGGGTGGTACACTCCAAGTTTTTGCTGCATGATATCTGAAATAAAAAGCGTGATACAACAACTGGACATAACCCAGCTTAAGATGGATAATTGTCTAGATGTCACGATAACATGCAACATCTCAGCGTAAAATTTGTTTTATATATAACGCGATATAAATTTAATTATTAATGTTTCATGAGTTTATTGGATGAATTTTGATCACAGCCAAAACTAGAATCATGTGTGTACATTTAACCTCTTTCAACTGTATTACAAAATACTTTGAATCGATTCTCTTTCTAGGCGCATCTTGTGTCTGAATAATCATGTGACTAAAAGGGAGGACCCAGATAGAAACATGTCCTTGTTCAGAAACACGGATTGCTGCAGATATGTTACCATCCCAATGCATTAATTCACGCACAACTAAATTTTTCCTGACACGCTAAATAAATAAAAACGTAAAAATGGTATAACGCGCTACAAACAGCGTTGCTCGAAGAGGTTATTTGCCGATCATGGCATGGGACGTATCAAAGCCGAGTGGCTTTTAGCTTTAATTGTATAACGAACTGTTGGTTTTTATGTTGTGCATCGGAGAAATGCGACATTTTTATAGTAATTGGATCTAGCACAGTAACGTCGGATCTGCAAAACAAAGGACATCTGGTATTGTACGGAATGACGTATTCAATATTTAAAGAGCGCAGTGTCAATGTCTTAATTCCTTTTGTTGACTATACTCAGCTGCATATAGCTGAACGTAATGTGGACCCAGTAGCTACTCTCTCGACGATCTCGTAGCACTGAAGACATTATATAATCGTTTACCCGCTGTTCACGTGTCACGTCGGAAAGTATGTTTTCGCGAAATACAGCTTTATAACAATAAGACTTGACAACTATAAGACTGTAAAACCATGCAATAAAAATTATGGTAGCTACTAAATCTATTCTACTATCCTGATCGCCCAAATTTGTTTTTGATTAACCACATTTGTTATATCGTTATATGTTTAATTTGAAAGTTTCGACTCGAATATCGTGTTTACATTGCCTACTGGTTGATACTCTTAAACATATAACAGTCAAATTATATTTAAGAATTGCGGTTCATTAAAACACATTGAAAGGTCGTGTTGTTAGAATATATATATATATATATATATATATATATATATATATATATATATATATATATATATATATATATATATATATATATATATATATATATATATATATATACTGTATAACATAATCTGACGGTAGATACAATACGTTCAGAAGTGTTTGGCCTATGGCCTGTTTTGGCCTATGCACCCATAATAGTTACTAATATATAACAAATTGCAACTGCAATTAAGAATGTTACGCCAATGGTTTACTAGGAAAACCTTGTTGAACACACATAATTTTAATTTCATGGGCCGCGCCATACTATTAGATAACCCTACGTCACGAGTGCAGTAGTCAGTAGGCACATTTCGCCCACCAACTGAAAATCCACTTGTAAACGCGTAATCCTACACTTGCCAATAGGATATAGCCATGCTGTTTGCGTCCAAACGCATTTGATTGAGAGCTGTCTTTACTTGTTGTGTATAATAAGTCCGAAAACATGTCTCAAGCAGGTCATAGATGCGTGTGTTTAAATGCTACGAGTATAGTAAATAAGAAAAACGAATTAAACATTATGGTAGAAGATACTGACCCTCACATAATTGGCATTACTGAATCATTGGCCAAAACGAATTAAACATTATGGTAGAAGATACTGACCCTCACATAATTGGCATTACTGAATCATTGGCCAACACAGACATAACAGATGCTGAATTAGGATTGACAGGATTCGTAATGTTTAGGAGAGATCGAATAGGAAAAAGGGGAGAGGGAGTTATTTTATATGTTAAAAAATCTATTCAGGCTGGTGAAATAAAATTAGAAAGGGAAGTTGATTACGATGAAGCTGTTTGGTGCAAAACAGTTATAGGAAATTCTAAATTAACTATTGGATTAGTTTACCGAAGTCCAAACATAAACGAAGAGGATAACTCAAAAATACAAAATGCTATAAAGGAAGTTAGTAAAGGGGAATGTATCATAATGGGAGATTTTAACCAAGGACACATACAATGGAAATCTCTAGAGAGTACATGGGGTGAGGACCAACAATTCCTATTTGTAATTCAGGATAGCTTCCTTACTCAACATGTGCTAGAACCAACCAGGGGAGATAATGTATTAGATATAGTTGTCATCACAAAAAAGAATAAGTGGAGAATGTAAAAATACATGAACTATTGGGTAATAGTGACCACAATCAAATACATTTTGACGTCAATGTAAAATCAGAAATAAAAATAAAAAAACACATAGAAGAAACTTCCACAAAGGTAACTATAAAGATATGAGAAAATACTTAGCAAAGTTAGATTGGAATAACATGGTGACGAATAAGAAAGCAATTGAATGTTGGAATATTCTAAAATATGAAATTGAGAGTATCATCGAAACAACGGTCTAGAAAGAAACATTTGTTAAAAGAAGCTATTACAAAAATAGTGTTTAGGCAAACTATGTGGAGGGTTTTTAGGCATACCAGAAACGATGAAGAAAATCTAAAAGAACCTTTGAAAAAAATTGGCAGGTAATATAAAAAATGACAGCAAAAGTTTCTATGCTTATGTAAGGAGTAAACAGAAAGTTCAAGATAAGGTCGGACAACTGGAAAACAACAGGAGAAATATAATTTCAGACGGGTTTCAAATGGTAGAAGTCCTGAATGAGTATTTCAGCTCAGTTTTTACCACAGAAGATATCAGCTCACTTCCAGTTCCATTTACTAAATTTGAGGGCAATATATCACAACATTTAGGGCAATTATTTGTAACTCCTGAAATTATAGCAAACAAAATTAAGAAGATGAAAGATAATAAATCACCTGGAGTTGATGGGATACCACCAAAACTGCTTAAGGAAATTTTTGAGCAAATTAGTACACCACTTGCAAAATTTTTTCACTTTTCACTAGAAAAAGGAAGCAAACATTATGCCACTATTTAAGAAGGAATCGAGGAATAAGCCAGAAAATTACAGACCAGTGAGTTTAACATCAGTTGTCTATAAATTACTCGAAACATTAATTAGAGACCACATGGAGGAATTCATTGTAAAACATAATTTAATAAATACATATCAACATGGGTTCCTAAAAGCAAGGTCATGTCTAACCAGTCTCTTATGTTTTTTGAAGAAATTACAAAGTGGGTAGATGACGGGTGACCAGTGGATGTTGTCTACCTAGATTTTCAGAAAGCTTTTGATAAAGTGCCACACCAAAGATTGTTACTTAAACTAAAATCCCACAGTATAGGTAATGATATAGTCAACTTGATAGAAAAGTGGCTTACACACAGAAGACAGAGAGTAATAGTAGATGGTGAGATTTCAAACTGGAAATCAGTTTTGAGTGGGGTACCACAGGGATCAGAGTTAGGCCCTATACTGTTTTTAATATATATATAAATGATTTAGAAGATGACATATCTAGCAAAGTACTAAAATTTGCAGGTGACACAAAAGTATTCAGAACGGTTACAAATGATACAGATAAACAAAGTTTACAGGATGATCTAGATAAATTAGTTAAACGGTCAGAAAAATGGCAAATGTTATTTAATTTTGGGAAGTGTAAATGTATACACATAGGACATGGAAACATGGATGCAGAATATAAAATGGGGGATGCTGTACTAATTTAGAGGCCCATTGGGATTCTTTCCAAGAATTACTTTTTAATATGTCGTCAAATGGCTTCATACTTGATTCCATTGGCATAACAGAAGTTTTTAAATTCTAGATGTCCTATGTTATAAAATAAATAGGTATCACAATTTACTAGACCAGATAAAGATGATGGGCATGGTGGAGTTGGGCTATACATCAGTAACAAATTTACCTATTCTATGCTTAAAGATTTGTCAAAATTTATCCCTCATGTATTTGAGTCTATATTTTTTTAAGTTCAAACTAATAAATGTAAACCTATAATTGTGGGTGTAATCTATTGTTCCAACTCTCATCTGCATGCAGATCTTGATCTATTTATAAGTACAATATTAGATATCCAAGACAAAATCTCAAATGAAAATAGCTTACTTGATGGGGGATTATAACATTAACTTACTAAACTTTGCTACTCATCAAAAAAACAATGATTTCATAGAGAGTGTAACAGCACAAGTATTCATTCCACATATAACCAAGCCAACAAGGTTAACATCCCTTTCAGCAACTATTATAGACCAAATATATTCAAATCATATCCACCCTAACTATGAATCTGGGATTATTGTCACAGACATACCTGACCATTTTGGAATATACCATTTAATATATGGTGCACCCCTACACAAAAAATAATATACAAATAAATACGTCAGTTAAACATATCCAACATTTAAAAAATTAGGAATCTATTGGCTAGGGCTGATTACTCCTCTGTATTATCTACTACTGATGCAAATGAAACATATGACAACTTTATGTTAATATATAAATCACTTTCCGAAATATCTTGCCCAACTAAAACTATCAGAGTAAATAAAAATATATT
The DNA here is from genome assembly GCA_033239005.1 of Lamellibrachia satsuma. NCBI lineage: Eukaryota > Metazoa > Annelida > Polychaeta > Sabellida > Siboglinidae > Lamellibrachia > Lamellibrachia satsuma. The sequence continues at coordinate 7,981,543 of BSQZ01000016.1, read as the reverse complement.
AAAAGAGAGCCCTGGGTAACATCTGGCATACCTACTTCATCAATAAACAAAGAAAAGTTACTCCGATAAAAGGTAAATAAGTCAAACCCAGATATAGAGAAGGCTTACAGGGTGTATTGTAGACTCTTTAATAAGATCAAAAGAGCAGCAAAAACTATTATACTGAAATATTAGAAGAACGTAAATACAGCATCAAAGAAACATGGACCCTACTGAGACAGGCAATATATAGGCAAAAAGAATGTTTCAAACTACCTCAAACAAAGTCGGGGGCAGCCGTGGCCTAGTGGTTAAGTTGTTGGACTCTAAATTCAAGGGTTGTGAGTTCAAGACCCACACTGGGCACGGTTCGTTTTCGAAGCTTAGGCAATTTCGTTTACCCTACTTTGCCTCAGTCTACTCAGCTGCAAATGAGTACAAACACTGTTTGGAAGGTACCTGCGATGGACTAGTGTCCCGTCCAGGAGAGTCAGTATAACTGCACTCTAAGTTGCTTCACACTACAGAAACCAGGCTTAAGCACTGGCCATATAAGCCTTCATGGCTTCCTAAGGCATAATGCCTGGGGGATGACTTTACCTACCTCAAACTTTCATTGTTAAAGGGGAAGAAATATCAAATTAAACTTTTATTGCTGAAGAATAACATTTTTTGGTTGAAATAGGTAAATCAGTAAGTGATTTAGTACCTCCTCATATAGACTCATTCCTTACACACTTCAAAAATAACTATCCTGAAAATGTTTTCATGCAACCTACTGATGTATATGAAATTAAAAGTGTAGCGCAAAAACAAAAAACTAAATGCAGTGAGGGTTTTGACAGTTTATCTACAAAACTAGTACAACAGACCATAGAGGAATTAGCAATCCCACTCGAGTATATAATAAATCAATCCTTCTTTACAGGTGTTGTACCTGATAATTAGAAAATTGCCAAAATAATTCCAGTTTTTAAAGCAGGAAATAGCAAAATCTTTACTAATTACAGACCAATAAGTATTTTATCCACACTTTCTAAAATAATGGTAAAAAATTGTGTGCAATAGATTAGTAATTTACTTGGAGAAATATAATATCCTATATAAACACCAATACGGATTTCGTTCGAAACATTCCACTATACACCCAATATTGCATTTACTTTGACATGGCAGATACAAATGACAAAATTACCAAATATATTACATTGGCTGTGTTTCTTGACTTATCAAAGGTGTTTGATACAATTAATCATGGCATTTTGCTATACAAGTTAAATCATTATGGAATCAGAGGAGTAAGTAATAGATGGCTTGCCAGTTACCTCCTTAATCGTAAACAATATATTGACATAAATAAATGCAAATCATCATTAAAAATATAACAAATGGAATACCTCAATGATCCATATTAGGACCTGTGCTTTTTCTAACCTATATTAATGACAGTAAATTCTACTTCTCTAAACTTATTATCCTTTGCTAATGATACCACCGTTTACCAACCAGGTTCTGATATTGATTATTTAACTAAAAATGTAAATCAAGAACTAAAACAAATATATGATTGGTTATGTGCTAACAAATTATGTCTGAATGTCAAAAAGACACATTTTTGTGTTTTTGGCCCTGTAAACACTAACTGCAAGAATAACATTAAAATAAACAATGAAATTATTACCCAAGTTGGCAAATACAAAAAAGAAGAGTCTGTGCAGTTCCTAGGACTATATATAGATAAGCATTTAACATGGAAAGAACACATAAACATAATCAGCTCCAAAATAGCTAGAGCCATTTTTGCAATTAATAGAGTGAAACATTTTATACCAAATAAAGCATTAAAATAATTATACTATACTTTATTTCACAGTCACATAACATATGGTATACAAGCATGGGGCAATGGAAACACACGCATGGGGCAATGGAAACACAAGGAAGTTAGAAATAAAAAAATGCGCTTTAAGAATAATTAACAATAAAGGATATAGGAGTCATACTGATCCTATATTTAAGTCTGAAAAAATATTGAAAGTCTCAGATGTATATAACCTACAGGTCTCACTATTTATGTATGACTTTCACCATGATTTATTACTCAAATCATTTAACAATTTTGCTATCAAAAAGAATTTGGATGCAAGTATTAGAATAACTAGACATTACAACCTTCTTGTAAAAAAGAGACCTAGAACACATTTTTCGTCTAAGTTGCCTAAGCATAATTTTACAAGAATTTGGAACAATAAAATAAGAAATGGTACAAACTTCTCTGTTCATTGTCACATGTCAGCAGCAGCAGTGATAGACTACATGTAATTAATAGTCTGGCTAAATACCTAATGTAATCTAATTAGTGTCTAACACTGGTTCTTATATTTGTATTTACTATACATATGTCACTATGGTAAAATATAGTCTTTGGCCCAGTGATTATCTAGATGGCTGCTGAAATAGTACAGCGATGGGCTGGCGATTTTTTTGGTTGTGATGTAACAACACAGTAATGATAATTAGTTTAAATGGTGTCGCTGGAAGATGGCTCTAAGCCAAGCGACAGCCATACAATGGTGTCGCTGGAAGATGGCTCTAAGCCAAGCGACAACCATACAATGGTGTCGCTGGAAGATGGCTCTAAGCCAAGCGACAGCCATACTTATCGAAAGTATCCTAATATATTGTAATTGTCTTTTTATATATGTTATGTTGTAAAAATAAAATTACTTACTTAATTACTAGGTAGAACCACACAAGAAAAGGACTTAGGAGTAACATTTAGTGCTGACATGAAAAAGTTTTGGAGCAAAGTGGGATTGCTGCTTCAAAAGGAAATAAAATACCCCCGTACAAAGCAATAGTTAGACCACATTTGGAATATTGTGTTCAAGAATGGAGGCCGTATCGTAAAAAGGACAAAGACAAGCTAGAAAGAATACAATGAAGAGCAACTAAGATGATTCCAGAATTGAGAGACCTTAGTTATGAAACTCACTTATTACAATGTGGTTTGACAACAATAGAGATCAGGAGACTAAGAGGAGACCAAATAGAGGTGTTTAAAATAGAGAACGGTTATGAGGATGTTGATAGGAATATGTTCTTCAAATTTAAAGAAGGCAGTAGAACCAAAGGACACAAAGCAGTATTAGTTAAGGAGCAGTGTAGGTTGGACATGAGAAAGTACTCTTTCTCACAGAGGTTGATAGATGGATGAAATAAACTGCCAAATGAATATGTTAATGCTAGTAGTGTAAATATGTTTAAAAATAAAATTGACAGATATGTGATAAGGGCGGGCTACACATAGATGAGAAAATGTTCGATAAGCCAATGGCTTCCTTGTCCACTTGCCATCTGGAACTTGTTGATTGGGATGGCAATCTTGTTAAATCTTGTTAAATATTGCTGAATATAAACGCAGCCTTTAATACATCACTCCGGCCATCTAGGTTACCGAGTTCAGAGAACTGAACAGGCGCTAATCGGTCGCGCAGGTTAACATGTCAGCGCCCAGTTAAACGGAGACTTGACCGGAATATCCGCATACTGAGAAAACCAACAGCAACCGATTCGTTGTTATGAACTATTTTAGGAGCGCAACCATAAAACCAAGACGTTTGTTTCGCTTTAAATGATACTGTGTCAAACATTCAATACTTACTGTTGCTACGTCACAGACAGTTGCTTTCCTGTCTGTGAGCATCAGCATCGCCCTGACTTTGGCTTCTGCGACTCATTTCCTGTAATTAAAAGTCCATGATGCGTTCTTCTTCAATTATGTAGGCTTACTCTTTCTGTCGCTCCTCGCCAACTTCCGCACCTTTACAGACGGCTGACAGGTCCAGTTCCCGACCAAACCTGTTGTTTTAGTCTTTCTCAAACCGACCATGTTTGGCGCAACTACGACTCTTCATTTTGCACTAGACGCGAAGACTGGGAATATTCGTGTGCAGTTGCATAGTCATTGATAAGCTGCAACGGAATTAAAATACAACAGCAATTACACTTTATTACAAACGCAAGCATGGTGGATTTTGATAGTCAAAATTATGTTTACGTTTAGTTGGTAAGCGAAGCAAAATTAATGCTAACATTTTAATGAAATTGAAGCGGTTTGTAGCACTGCTAGTTGCTGTACAAGTTCTATTGGAACATTGCAGACCTGAATCTAATCCGTTGCCTTTCCTCAGGCCATACCTACGTTGAATTTGTCTACCTTGTTATCACAACATTCCTTCTTTCCCCAATCTACACCTGCACGCTTAGATACACATCTTTGTCTCATTTGTCTACAGACTTGTCGGGATATTGCCGATTTCTTCACGGCCATTATGAAACACCATTTTAACGAGTCATCTTTCATCTGCCTGAAACACGTTGCAAATTCCTTCCAGTGCATGGAATGCGGTTAATATTTATAATTTCACATTATGACTTTCAATAGCAAACACACTCGTTATTTATGTCTTGCTTCAGTTATAAGGTATAGTTTTTAACACATATTCGGATACCAAATGAACGCAATTTACGGTAGTTCAAAATTCAATAGCAACAAGAGCATGTCACACCAGTTTAGCGTTTGTATCTTCTTCAATACTCTGATATCACTGTGTAGGCCCATATTTGCACGACAAGTGTGTAATCGATTCCGAGCAACATTATGAATGATGTCAACAGTTGACAGTGTCTTCACCCTGTCTAGAATTTCCCCTAAATTGGAATTGTGATTACTATTGGCAAAACTGACAATTGCGAGCAGTGGCACATTCCTGTTAAACAAATGTTCGGTCTAATTGCGATTCACTCGAGTTGAGAATACAACAATTCTGATAATGGCTATGCATTTTTATGTATTCTTATATGTCACGCGTTGCAGGCCCGGACGTTGTCTTCCTGCGGTCATTCCTCTCGCCTTAGCTGCTCTTACTTAAATGACATTCTTTCCTTAGCTTCTGTCACCTAACATTACCAGGTGTCCCTCTGTGGAACTTTCGCACTGACACTGTCAAATTTGCTCTGTGTCAAACGTTTTTCCCTCACCGAGAATCTGCTGATCTTCTGTCGCCTACCAATGCCCCCTTCACCTCCCTCCTGTCCCATGCCTCATCTCCCGTTCCACTGCTCCCATGCCCCCTGCAAATGCCCCTAACTCCATACTCCCTGCCCCTGCTCCTGGGTTGGGTTTAGGGTTAGGTTAACTCTAACCTTGAACATGTGCTGCTTCCTGCTTCTGACCACCCGGTGCCTTGCTTCTGACCACCCGGTCCTTCGCTTCAGACCACCCGGTCTCTCGTTTTTGACCACCCGGTCCCTCGCTTCTGACCACCCGGTCTCTCGCTTCTGACCACCCGGTCCTTCGCTTCAGACCACCCGGTCCCTCGTTTTTGACCACCCGGTCCCTCGCTTCTGACCACCCGGTCTCTCGCTTCTGACCACCCGGTCCTTCGCTTCAGACCACCCGGTCCCTCGTTTTTGACCACCCGGTCCCTCGCTTCTGACCACCCGGTCTCTCGCTTCTGACCACCCGGTCCTTCGCTTCAGACCACCCGGTCCCTCGCTTCTGACCACCCGGTCCCTCGCTTCTAAAAACAATGTGGTCATTGGTCGTGAAAATGTCAAATATTTGCACCAGCTGCGTGTCTGTGCGTAACTGGTAGAGTGAGCACCTCCAAGTATGTTACGTGCAGCTGCTCAATATTATAGGTACCAACATATGTTCATGAAAAAGCGGGAAAGTGTTCATGGAAGTCGGGAAAATCATTTCCTTCACCCACTCAACATTCGTCCTTTTTAGCGGATTTTTTACGGGTCGTTATTTTGAAATGCCGTTCTTGTTCGCGGTGAACACACGCGTGAGAAAATATTAAAACACACGAGGAGAAAGAAATAAAATGTGCTGAGAATTGCCTCGTGTACAAAGCATACATTTAATTTTATCGTGAATTTTTTTCTACGTTACCAAAAAAGCGAGACATTTCGTCCAAAAATTAGGGAATACATGACCTATGCAAAAACGGTATTTCCGCCCGAAAGCGACAGTATTGATACCTACGCCAGACATGTGGCAATTCCGTTTTGTCAGTTCCAATACCAGTTCCAATTCCGGTCAATTCCCAAAAAATTATTCCAATTCCGCCTTGCAAAAATAAATTCCAATTCCAAATTGTCGATTCCAATTCTCACTTTCAAAATCCTAGGCTAATAAAAAAGTGTGTGTGTGTGTGTGTGTGTGTGTGTGTGTGTGTGTGTGTGTGTGTGTGTGTGTGTGTGTGTGTGTGTGTGTGTGTGTGTGTGTGTGTGTGTGTGTGTGTGTGTGTGTGTGTGTGTGTGTGTGTGTGTGTGTGTGTGTGTGTGTGTGTGTGTGTGTGTGTGTGTGTGTGTGTGTGTGTGTGTGTGTGTGTTCAGCCATATGATATGTACTTTCTGCTGCGACACCTCTCCTGGATTTTTGCTAATAAGACATTTTGGACAGCCCTGGACAGTTGGGTCGTTAATCTGAGTTTTGAACAGTTTTCTGTTTATATCAGTTGTGGTGTCATTGATATTTCATCAAATACACTGTAACCTTTGAGTTTTCAACATCCTACTCATCAACATGTATTCTTCATAGGGAAATAAACCTTGTCCACTGAGAAAGAAAATGAGGTAAGGCCTGAATGGTCTGACTTTGGTTTTAGTGTCTGTTACAGTAACTTAGTATCTGTTTTTGATGCAAATGCTTGATTATATTGTTCTTGTTCACAATGTTACAATAACAGTGTAGACAGTGTATATGCTATAATGTTGACAGCTTCCTGGCTGTTACCAGATTCAGGGTGACATACTAATAGCAGACAAATATGATTTTAATTGTAAATGTAAGGGTTAAAGATTAACAGCATCAAGTCAACAATTCCAACAAAATCAATTCCAATTCCACATAAAAATAAATTCCAATTCCAAAAGGTCAATTCCAATTCCGCTGTTGTAATTGAAATTTAGGGTCAATTCAAATTCCTGAATGGAATTGACCCCATATCTGACATGCATTGGTCATCTTAGAAGATATCCTGAGTATACGGCCATATACCGTACAAACTGTAAGTACATGTTCCAAAGAGGTGCCAATTGAACAATATTTGCACATTTTACGATGGTATGAATGTTTTGCATACGTAGTCCCATGTTGTCTGATAAAATGTAATAGCACATATGTATATTATTATAACATCGTAAGCAGAAGATTAACGTTTCTTCATATTATCTCGCTCGTATTGCTGACTAATCAATGAATGAAGGTGTCTGCAAAACGTGTGCCTGGATATCTTTAGTGCGGTGTTTCAGTTATGCGGTAAATACAACTTTGAGGATTGTGATGGAATAAGCGTGTATGTCGTAGGCTGTCCTATCACCAGGAGACAGATTCGATCAACCGTCGCGTTGCTGCACAGCGAAATAAACGATCGTGGACCTTTTCGGCGCAGTTGATCCGCAAGTTAATGTCGAATTGACGACGACTATAACGTGTTGTGTAATATTTAGATAATCTGACTGTAGACATGTCAACACGATTTGACATGTCAACACGATTTGACATCAACTTGGTTCCACTCACTGGCATGCCGTGTTATGTTTGTTTTAAATCAAACACTCGTAACTCGTTTAACTTACTTCTTCGCTATAGGCAGACAGAGCACAGGACTTCGCCAACGCATTCTGTTTTCTGCAGCTTTCTTCATTTATTTCCAGGCGGTTCCTTCTTTGTCTCATCGGCTACTGACCTCCTCCAACAATGTTTTGGTCTGCCTGGTTTTCTCTTTCTTTGGGGCTACAAGTCAAGGGCTCGTCTCATGACATTTCTGGTTGGTTTTCGGAGAGTGTGCCCTATCCAGATCCATTGTTTTTTTCAATATCTTGTCTGATGCTGGTCTGACCTCTTCGTAGGCTCTTTAAACGTGACGTGCATTGTGGTCCGGGTCCCGGAGAGACGCACCTGATATGTAGCCAGGACAACGATTCAGACGTCAGATGTCTAACTACTCCGAGGGGATCTGCAGCTCTTCTGCTACAGGGCAGGTTATTTGCGGCGGCCCGACGAGGAGCAAATGTCGCTGCCACGCGACAGAAACGGACATTACTCTGAAGAGCCGCCCGTAGCCATCAAGTGAAGACGCTGTTAGCTTGCGTGATGCCGATCAATTCAGGCTGACGTCTGGGGAGATTGGGTGTGCATCGCGTGACATGTCGCGCGCAAATTAAGTGAGATTGACGTGCTTGCAGACCTCGACAAGCGTGTAACATTGTACGTAGCAAATGTTCGGCGGCAGCGTAACATGGACAGACCAATCCGTTCGATCTACCCATTCATCATTGTTTAGTTCGGTTGGTCTAACTGTGAGATGACAGCGCTCTCTCATGCAGTAAGCATATATAACGGCCAATGCATGATAGTGCTGTATGATATGTCACATGTATTGACGTGCATCGATATTAAATACTATAAATATTGCTACCCGTGTTCTTAGTTTGCAACTCATCGTATTAAGATAACATGTTTTATATTTACAAGGAGGTACATGTCGTCCTCAGCGGTGCCTTTCTCCGGTCAAAACTACATGTTCAGGATGTGCCAAGCTTCCTCGAGAAGGGGATTCCCGTCACAAAATCACTCGCACTTTGTTCGTATAATAATAGTTGTACTATGCTTTGCAGCCATAAAAGCTGAATGGTACATGTGTAGGCGTGCGTGGTAAATATAACTATATACATCAAAATGAAAAAAAATAAAAGGCAAGGAATTAACAGAGCATTAAATTGCACATAAATAAATATAGTATAAATCAGTATTAAATTATGAACATTACATTGCATGTAAATAAATATCATATATATTTGTATTAAATTAAGAGCATTAAATTGCATGTAAATAAATGAAAAAGATAATTAAATGTAGGGCATTAATTTGCGTGCACACAAGTAAATAAATAAAAATTAAGTGTTGTGTTAATCACAAGTAAAAGGTAGAAGATTATAAAATAAATTCGTGATCAGGTCTACTTCCAGTGGTAAACTCCATATGGCACAAGAGTTCTTAAATCTATCAGTTCTGTATATCATGATTCCGGGAGTAAAATGATGATAAATGTAGATTGGATATCAGAAAGTATTCATTCTCATAATAAATGGAACAAATTATCCACAGATTGTGTAAATGCTAGCAACATGAATATTTTTAAACACAAAATTTACAACTGTTTCAGAAGGGCAGGTTAAACTTAAATAAAAAACTCGATAAGCCAATGACTTCCTTGTCCACTTGCCATCTGGGTATTTGTCTTCGATGACAATCTTGTTAAAACTTGTTAAATTTCCTCAATATCGAACTCTTGCAGTGTGCTCGTCACCCGGGCCAACGAGTGGCTCAAGGCCAACCCCTACGTCAAGGTGAAGACGTGCGAGAGCATCGAGGTGAAAGGTCGACTCGATGGAATCGTCGACACGCGGAAGAGTTCTTACTTCGAGGCGGATCACTGCCGCCGAAAGATGCGCAACATGTACATACGCGCACTAAGGTAGCACGCACACATTGCTCTTGTTTGTGGGTAATTGAATATATGTATTCCACACATATATACGCACGCACACGCACACGCACGCGCACACGCACGTGCGCACACGCACCCGCACAAACAACAGCAGAAGAAATAATGGACAGATTGATGTTTGCTTAGATGATGTCATTATTGTCGTTACCATTATACAAATCATCATGATAGTCTTCATTACACTCGCTTTTTAGTCGCCACCTGATAGTTGTCATTACACTCGCTTTTTAGTCGCCACCTGATAGTCGTCATTACACTCGCTTTTTAGTCGCCACCTGATAGTCGTCATTACACTCGCTTTTTAGTCGCCACCATCAGCAGAACTGTTTTCGCCATCTTCTTCATTATCCAATTCACTTTTACCATCCGACTACATCAAGGGCAGTGTCAGCAGCAGCTTAGTGATATGATGTCGGTGATAAATAGGCGCACGCCTAGGCACTTCTCTGTCCTATCGCGAGCAACACACGCGATGACGGACGACAATATTGTGCAAGCTCATCTGGATCTCTCAAATAAATTATTGATCCGGCTCCCCACCGGAGATCCAGCTCACGTCTGCTTTATGATTGATAGCACCAATTGTGCGAGTCTTCGCACAGAACGTGTGCCCCGTCCAATACGGTCCTTTGCGGGCGCTGCGACAATACGTACTTCAAGCATACAGGGACCTGTCTGGAAGATTAGAAAGCTGACAACTAGGAGACGATGCGTGTTTGGGACGAGAAGAGAATGGCTTCAGACCGTTTTCAAAAGAATGTGTTCTCTTCCTTCCTTCCGGGATGACGCGATTAAATATAAACACTACAGGTCAAGATACACACCTTTCAACAGGCGTTTGAGCGAGTGCGCGTGTGCGTGTGTGTGCACGCGCACACGCACACGCACACGCACACGCACACGCACACGCACACGCACACGCACACATGCCTGTTGAAAACACAACATATCTTGAACTGTTGTGTTTAGATTGTAACCGCATTATCACGAACATGAAGACATCGACTGTTCTTTTGAAACTGCTCTAGAGCCAATCAAGAGAAGAGAAGATAAAAGAGAGAGGGTGAAGGAAGGAGATAAAGACAGATAGTCACAAAAGCGGATCCAGGATATAGCAGCAGTGTGTTAACTTTTTTGCTGATAGTAGAGCAGTTCGTGCGTTTATGTGTACGTGTGCGTGTGCCTGTGTTCGTGTGCTTTCTTTTTGTGCTGTGTTGCTAACAAGCAGAGCATGAGCAATAGATGTCTCATTAGTGGTGATCTACTAGCAAAACATTAGTGATGACGTACTAGCAAAACATTAGTGGTGACCTACTAGCAAAACATTAGTGGTGATCTACTAGCAAAACATTAGTGGTGATCTACTAGCAAAACATTAGTGGTGACCTACTAGCAAAACATTAGTGGTGATCTACTAGCAAAACATTAGTGGTGATCTACTAGCAAAACATTAGTGGTGATCTACTAGCAAAACATTAGTGGTGATCTACTAGCAAAACATTAGTGGTGACCTACTAGCAAAACATTAGTGGTGACCTACTAGCAAAACATTAGTGGTGACCTACTAGCAAAACATTAGTGGTGATCTACTAGCAAAACATTAGTGGTGACCTACTAGCAAAACATTAGTGGTGATCTACTAGCAAAACATTAGTGGTGATCTACTAGCAAAACATTAGTGGTGACCTACTAGCAAAACATTAGTGGTGATCTACTAGCAAAACATTAGTGGTGACCTACTAGCAAAACATTAGTGGTGACCTACTAGCAAAACATTAGTGGTGACCTACTAGCAAAACATTAGTGGTGATCTACTAGCAAAACATTAGTGGTGACCTACTAGCAAAACATTAGTGGTGACCTACTAGCAAAACATTAGTGGTGACCTACTAGCAAAACATTAGTGGTGACCTACTAGCAAAACATTAGTGGTGACCTACTAGCAAAACATTAGTGGTGATCTACTAGCAAAACATTAGTGGTGATCTACTAGCAAAACATAAGTGGTGATCTACTAGCAAAACATTAATGGTGATCTACTAGCAAAACATTAGTCTCTGAGGATCAGCGATCACTCGTGTGTAATTGTAAACGACAAACCTAAAGAAAAATTATCCGACATATTATGTATTGTTATTGCTGCTGCTGCTGCTGCTGCTGCTGCTGCTGCTGCTGCTGCTGCTGCTGCTGCTGCTGCTGCTGCTGCTGCTGCTGCTGCTGCTGCTGCTGCTGCTGCTGCTGCTGCTGCTGCTGCTGCTGCTGCTGCTGCTGCTGCTGCTGCTGCTGCTGATGATGATGATGATGATGATGATGCTTCTGTCCTCCTGATTCCACGACGTACAGCCTGTTGTTGCGGTCTGCTGCAGCAGATTCCCAGTACTCGATACTGATCTGAACAGATTTTATATCTCGCTTGCAAGCATCACTGAAAAGTAGAGCTGGACGGCCTACATGCCTTGCACCAGAGGCAAGCTTACCATAGAGGACGCCCTTTGGAATACGTCCATCCTTCATGCGACAGGCATGGCCAATCCAATGCAGACGTCGCTGGCTTATCAGCATGAACATGCTGGGGATGTCTTTCCTGTTTCGCACATGTTGTTCACGCTTCGCTACCGTAAAGGAGAATGTTTAGGACACAATCCTGGTATACTCGAACCTTGGTGTTCTCAGTGAGCATACTTTTCTCTCACACCCTCTTGGATAGCCTTGACATGACAGATGTTGGCTTTCTTGTGCAGTTATTGATATCTACGTCGAGGCACAGGTTGCTAGTGGTGGTTGACCCTAGGTAATCTTCCACCATTTCCTGAGTGTGGTCATCATTGTATCAACGACAGGAATACGACAAAGCATTCTTGCAACTGTTTTTAGCAACTGTTCTTTCTTTAATCATGTCTTTCAACGTTGTATATCTATATGGCCAAGAATTGTTTCTCTTTTGTCTGCCTATTTAGTATTCATCGAAGTTGTACCTCTCTGTGTCCAATAATTATTTATATTTTGTCTGGCCGGCTACTATACGTCTCTGTGTGGCAAGGAATGACTTCTGGTTGGCTATTGTCTTTCGACGTTATACGTCTCTGTGCAGCAAAGAATGACTTCTGGTTTATCTGGCTGACTATTGTTCTTCTGTGTTGTACGTCTCTGTGTGGCAACGGATGACTCCTGTTTTGTCTAGCTGGCTATTGTCCTTCTGTGTTGTACGTCTCTTTGTGGTCAAGAATGACTTCTGGTTTGTCTGGCTGGCTATTGTCCTTCTGTGTTGTACGTCTCTGTGTGGCCAAGAATGACTTCTGGTTTGTCTGGCTGGCTATTGTCGTTCTGTATTGTACGTCTCTGTGTGGCCAAGAATGATATCGTCCAAAGCTACACGCTCGACGTAAACCAATTACGATTGCATTAGACGAACAAGTGATCGGGATAAATTGGCGTGTCAGTGGATACATCCCTGCACGCTCTGGTATTGACAATCTGAGTGATCGACGACTTTCATACCGTACTCGACAAATAGCGGACACAGTAGGAAATAAGTATTGAATTAGGACGCATTTCACGCGCCATCACCGACAAATGCAAAACGAGCCTTAACGATTGTCTGTGATTGTTGGAATGACGCACGGATTACACGTTGCATTGTATTCTGCCACAAATGTCTCCGCAAACGATTCGGCGCTATAATTGGCAATACGCTGTCGACTGAGCCGTTGCGATTTCACGAAACTGGCGTGGATTAAAGGCATAGTAGACGCACAGTTGAACAAAATGCATAGTGAAACAAAGTACGCTGTGCCGCGTTCTCATCGACAATGACTAGATGTATAGTGCATTATGGTCGGTGTTGTCCTTCTACATATGTCTGCGCATAGTGGGTTGTCATATGGATAGGTACCTTAGTATACCTTAGTTATGATTAAAACACTAAACAAATGCGGCTAAACAACCCTGGAGACAAGGAGGTTAAGAGGAGATCAAATAGAAGTGCATAAGATAATGAATGGGTACAACAATATTGATAGAAATATTTTCTCACTAAAAACTCCACCCTCAACTGATCTAGCGTGTCACATATGTGTAGTGTATGAATAGTTTATGTAATATCCGCAGTCGATTTAATAAAAAACTATTTTTTCAAATCATCGAAAGAAAGACTTTAGTCGTTAGATCTGGTAAGGCTCAAAATAATGAATATCCAAAATGGTAAACACTGTGCGGGTCAAGGCCGATCACGTTCGTGACGTCCGTCCTCTGGTAGATCACATGACACAGTTATACCATAATTTTAATAAATTATTTTACCAAGGGTAAAATTCGTGAGTTTCAGCGTTCCCATTTTCACTTCACTTAATGTTTGACCAAACGTTAAGTAATTTAATAGTTTGTCTGATTATTTCACAAATCCGACATACAAAAAAATGCGCAGACAAACTAGCACGTTGCAGTGGATACTATGCAGGTTATATCACAAAAGAAATTGATATGAGACCAGGTTGACAATCGAACTGAGGAGGGACCGTCAACAAAGATAGAATATCTGGAGGACACGAAGTAAGACTAGTGAAAGAACAGATTAGATACAAGAAAGTACTCATTGTCAGAGAGAATCATGCATTAATGGATCCTGTACAGATTGTGTAAATGCTAGAAGCGGGAATATGTTTAAAAACAAAATTGAGAAATATTTCAGAAGAATGGATTATACAAGATGAAAAGTTTTTGGACTCTCGATAAACCAATGGCTTCCTTGTCCATTTGCTATCTGTTTAGATGGCAATCTTCTTAAACCTTGTTAAATCTGGCTATATCCTGAGTCTAGCTTTACCGTTGTGAAATGCGCAGTGGGCTGCACTACTGTGGTTAGACGAATCTAGCGAAGAACTAGGACGCCTTGCTTATGAAAAACAGCGACCTCGATATTATCTCTGAACAATATCTTAGCTCCCGATCGATGGAGTGAATTTGGTGACTAATAACATCAGCGAAAGAGCATCATCGGAATGCTTATAGGTTATGTTGGATTTAATCGCTGTTCCGGTCAAAACCCGTTCCTAAATGCTCTGTGCCACTCCAGCGTCAGGCAAAGGTAGCACCTTGCATCGACGATGGACAACGTCTTCTAAATCTACTTGTTGCTCACTATGTTTACCAGACACCTATGATGGTGATCCGTGTTATGCTTTTGACACCCATCATGAACTTTTAATACCTGCGGTTGATGGCTATAGTGCTGTGCGGGAGAGACGAGTGCACCAATGTGTCCCAGCAAGTCAGGATAGTGCGACAGGCTAAGTAGCAACTTAATTGGAGAAGACGTTGAGGACTCGTTGGTACACCATGACCTAACACGTGTTTGTGGAGAGTGCTGTATTACCACTGTGATCGCATCATCAGACATGTCTGACTAAATTACCAGGGTAGAAGACGTATTGTGACTAAATTACCAAGGGAGTAAAGGTGTATATCTAAATAATCAGGGAAGTAAAGATGTGTGACTAAATTATCAGGGAAGTAAACATGTGTGACTAAATTATCGGGGGAGTAAACATGTATAACTAAATGATCAGGGGAGTAAACATGTATGACTAAATGATCAGGGGAGTAAACATGTATAACTAAATGATCAGATTAGTAAACAATTACGTCTAAATGATCAGGGGAGTAAGCATGTATGACGAAATGGCAAGCGGAGAAAACGTGTATGATGACATGATCAGGGGAGTAAACATGTATGAATGGTGGTAAATGGTTGTAAATGACAAATGGAGTAAAAACGTGTGATTAAATTACCAGGGGAGTAAACGTGTCATTTTGTGATTAAGTGATAAGGGGAGTAAACGTATATCACTAAATGACCAGGGTAGTAAAAGCATATATAATAAAATGACTAGGGTAGTAAAAGTATATGACTAAATGTGTTATCTGTGTTGGCCTAATCGTCAATTCAACATGGTGTCCAAGTGACTGCAAGTGTGACATTGTTCATGTACGTACAGTTAGGCATAGAAATGGCTTAACATTAAACATTAATGGAATGACTTATACCAACCAACATAATAATTGAGTTTGAGAGCACAAAAGTAAATAATTTTGATACTGGTGTGGATTGGAGTATATTATATGTACATACAGGGATATAGACATAGTTCGGAATTTTATAAATCATACATACATTGACAGCTAAAAGTAGATACAATTCCTTGTTGAGTTGAGAAGAGCACACAGACGACACAGCTCCGATACAGAATTAACCTCGAACTAGCAATCGTGATTGTTATTGATGGTCGTGGTCATCGTTTCCTTGTTTTATCTCAATGAGTTTTGTCTCACTCTCTTTGTATTCAATTACGACACCATTACGCTCTACAACACGACCTCAAGCTGTAGTAAGATTCATATTTTCAAAAATAATATTTTTCGGCCTATGCACCAATAAGAGGTTTTAACAAGATTTTACAAGATCTGCCATCCAAGGCAAAGGCCCAGATGGCGAGTGGACAAGGAAGCCATTGGCTTATCGAGGGTCCAACACTTTTAATCTATGTGTAATCCGCTTTCCTGATATATGTGTCAACCTTGTTTCCTCTGTGAGAACGAGTACTTCCTGATATCCAATTTACACTGATCTTTTACTAATGTTACCTGATGTCGTCTAGTTCTAATATCTTTCTTGTGTGATATTAACCACCTTGTTTCTAGGGTTGCTAAACCAAATTCTTTCAGTTATTCTTCATAACTAAGGCCTATCAATTCTGTAATCATCTTAGATGCTCTCCTCTGTATTCTTTCAAGCGTATCTATATCCTTCTTACGATATGGTCTCCAAGCTTGTATACAGTATTCTAAATTAAGCCTAACTATTGCTTTATACAGAGGTATAATTAGCTTTTTCCTTGTACGTCATAGTTCTCATAATCAACCCAAGAATTTGATTACCCTTTGAAGCTGCTATACCACACTGCTCTGAAACTTTCATATCAGTACTTATTGTTACTCCTAAGTCATTGTCTTTTACAGTAGTAATACCAGTAGAACAGTACCTCCCATTTTATAGTTTACATCCAAGTTCCCGTGTCCTGTATGTAGACATTAACATTTCCCAAAATTTAATAACATCTGCCATTTCTGAGACAATTTAACTAATGTGTCTAGATCGTTTTGTAAATGTTGTTTATCACCATCAGTGTTAACTCTTTTAAACACTTTTGTGTCATCCACAATCTCAGTTCGTTGCTTGTTATATTATCATCCAAGTCATATATATATATATATATATATATATATATATATATATATATTGTTCTATCCAGGAGATTATGCCATCCCCGATACCATGGGCTTTTAATTTAAGTAGTAATCTTTGATGTGGCACTTTGTCTTCTGAAAATCTATGTATATAATACCTACTGGTGATCCCTCGTCTACTGAAACACACTACTAAAACACACATTTACTAAAACACAACCATTTGTAACAACAATTAAGAACATCACGCCAGCAGTTTACTAGGAAAAACTTGTTGAACGCAGCGCATCTTAATTTCATGGGCCGCGCCGTACTATGAGATAATCCTACGTCACGAGTGTAGTATTCTGGCAATATTCGCTCGGAAAATGAAAATATATTTGTATACACCTATTGATATGGCCATGTTATTTTCGTCCAAACGCAACTTATGTAACATATTTTGACCTTTGTTTACTAAACTAGTCCTCTTTGTGGCAAAATAAACACGTGTGTTTGGGAGTTTGCATTGGTTTTGTGTATGCCAGCCTCCCTTAGTACGACACTTGTTGTCTAGGTTACCCTGATTTCATAGAACTGCGCATGCGCTTATTTGTTGCGTCAGGTTAATGGTTAATGTCAGCCCTCGGTCATTCGGAGAAATGAACGGAATCTCCCACTTTTAGAACACATTCTGAGTAAACCATGTAATAGTCTTGATTTTAATTGCACGTAGCCCCCAAACCATGGCTTTTATTTCGCTTTTAAACGGGAACAGGGTATATTGGATATGAGAAAGTACCCAAGGAAGTGGACAAGGAAGGCATTGGCTTATCGAGAGTCCAACAATTTGTCATCTATCATGTCTAGCCCGCCGTTCTGAGATATTTATCATAGCAAATTTTAGGTGGTTGGTATGAACGATGTTCCACCCAATTGTGCACGTCTACTAATGTAACTGTAGACTGTGGGTGGTGCCGAGGAACAGAGATGACCCGCCCGCTCCCCAGCAGTTCGGCTATGTGAACATCGTGCCGACCCGCAGTGCCCACGGCGTCTTCGACAGCTTCGGGGAGACTATCCGCAAGTTCAACTCGCACCTTCGTAAACATCCTCTTCCAGGTGCGTTGACAGAAGGGCAGGGCAGCAGCGTTTGAAATGTACTTAAGTACAAGAACATTTCATTGACAAAGTATTAAATGCCGGTACAACATGGGTTTAGGAGATGTGAGTAGCTTACAGTGTTAGAATAATGTTTGAAAAATAATGGATAATATGTACGTACACGGACTTTACCTTAACCTTCCTCGAGCATCTTCTTTCCTCTCCACCCAACCCTGTTTTGGAAAGCTCTTACAATCTAACCCGATTACAACCGTTTCAACATATATATATATATATATATATATATATATATATATATATATATATATATATATATATATATATATATATATATATATATATATATATATATATATATATATATATATATATATCATATATCTTAATGTCTTTCGTCTCCAGAGAACTGTTCGTGTACATTGCCTTCTCACCGTTCGGTTCCATAGTAAAGCGTTTTAGGCAGTCAGCCTAATAAACCTCTATGTTGATACCACGCTTTTTTGCGTAATTATCAATGCATCGGTGACATGACGATTACAAGTAGATGTCCCTTTCTCTTCGAAAGTATCGCTTACATCAGAATCAGTTTATTATGGGCAACTTTTCAGTTGGATTGTGCATACAGTCACGATAAAATACACAAAGCCACGCAAGTATAATTCAGTTATAAAACACCGGAAATTACGTTAAAATAATCGCTGCACATTTGTGTACATAATACAAAAAATCGCCACCACGGCTATTGCATCAACTATTTAACAACGGACACTAGACCGTCAGTCCACCGCCGCGTAACACGAATGTCACCTGCTGTTTCTTGCAGGTCGCGTGATGAACGTCGAGTCGCAGGAAATGAAGTTCCACGAGTGGGGAGTCGGAGTCGACCCGGACGAGTCGTGCTGGGTGGAGAGTGTCAAGTTCAACGTGTCCTTCCTCGTCGTCATCCGGGTGTTCTTCGAGACCGGCACGTCTGCATATGAAGAGATCGGTGGGTCTTAGCGTCATCTCCCACAACTAACATATTATCTCTTCTCCAAAGCGTTTGTGGATGTGCGTGCGTGCATGCGTGCGTGCGTGCGTGCGTGTGTGCGTGCGTGCGTGTATAGTCATAGCAATGCATGCTAATCATATTATTAATCCGTTCTTCTCTACTGCGTCAAAGCCTAGAATATATGGGTCTTTTACATGAGAAAACACACTTGCCACTGCTTTTTTGTGATAATCGGCGGTACCTTAGTAAGCTCTGTTTTCCATTCTGAGCACCATTTGTGCTAAGTCTGTAACACCCGATTTCTACTCAAAAGTGCAGCACTTAGCAAGACACGGCTTCCATGTGGAAACCTTGAATTAGGAATCATCCCAATAGTCCATCCGATCGTGGGTAGAAATATGCATCGACTGGTCCACGTGATATAAATGCACAAAACTGCAAGATTAGGACGTCGATGTATTTTCAGATATAAATCCATTTCCATTCCGTATGGCCACATTGTCAGTGGTCATTTCCAAAACCTGTCCCGGGGAATCATTGAATAAGCTATCACGTATTCAGTTTCACAAATAAAAGGCTTACACACCAGTCCAGCCCAGGAGGCGTGACTCAGCACGCCCTGGCCAAGGCACTGTGATTGCGTCTACGCCCTACTTATTTAATCCCACCCAATACGAAAAATACTCTCCCTTTCATCGCCCACCAAAAGTTGTTTATCAGCTATTTCTGCGGCTATTTAATTATAGCCATAGCCATGTATGCTAATTATTGCATCTATATTCAATATCTCTCCTGGTTGTGTTCTCACAGCAGTCTGTTGAGGGTTCTTAGGCGTGAGAAATGTTCTCATCGAGGTTTCTGGGGCCGCAGGCCACGAAATCCCCCAACCCATATTCCAAAAGTAAATAAAAGCTCATCTTCAACACGTGTTTACACGGCTTTCTTCGAAATCTCATTAGTTGATGATCAGCTGTCGAACAATAACTGACCTCGTTTTACAAGTTATTCGGTAAAAGTCCTAGGTCTACTCTTGCGACACACATAAATAGAATCTGTGTCTGGTTTTCTCTCCAAAAAATGGGAATTGGTTTAGATAATTTTCATTGCTAAATCTTCGTGAGATTTCAGACCTTTGCCGTGAGACCGTGACATTTAATGCAAAATTATGAGTCTCACGACTTATGCATAAGAGTTGAAGTATATGTTCTTCTTTTGATTCTCTGAAGATTAACGGGTGTTCATAAATACATTGCGGTGCCTCGTTTGACTTTATCATGCATACATCCATTTGTTCTTACGATACACATTATTTCCTTTGGTTGGTTCTCTCACATATATGTTTAATACATAGTGTATGCATCATTTGACGTACGGTTGTATTTTCTATGCTATTTGCTGGGCTATCAATTCCATTTGATCGTGGAGTTTGCAGGATGCGCCGACTTTGTGCCGACTTGTCGTGACGTGGGGTCTCAGTTCGCGACGAGTGACTTCGAGGACTTCGGCAGTGTCGTCTATAAGGCGAGGTGCTGGATTCGGCAACAGCAGGACGTGAGGGTCACCAACATACAGTCGATCGACTACAAACTGTTGCATGGATCAAGTAATTGTCCATCGTTATGTTATTATGTAATCAACGAGGCGCACTGGAAATATTACCATTGCTAATGAACGGCAGGTAGTTAGTATATCAAGTGTCACGCCCGTCCTGGTGGGATGATAATTTTTTTTAACTGTAAGCTGTTTCAGAAATCATCCCATACATCCGGCTGATTGTGTATCCTCGAAACTCCCGGTTCAAACCCCTGGGGACGGGCCTGTGTGTACTTTCTATTTACTCTTTGTCACGGTTCTTGAAAGACATCTGGTTGTAATATTGTTGTTGTGCGGCATGACTTGTACGGATTTGTTTCAAATTTACGGGAAGGAATGCCATGATGCGTATGTTCTGACGACACTGGGTTGGAATCGACCGATTAAACGATTTATACAGACTTTCAAGTCAAAAATAAAGGTTTCAACCAAAAAACTGCATGTTTGGGCACTTGTCTAGAATCAGGGCCCACCTCAATTTCGCAGTTATCAACATGCAATTTATAAAGTAGCCATGCAAAATGCATGCACAATGCATACTGAACATATACAGTGTTAAACATGTAGTGCATATATCGCATATGTAACCTGTTTATTCGCACGACGGCCACACTGAAAGCTAAAGTTAAATATGCGAATTCGAGCGTCGAAATAAAATATGTGGTTATACGTGCAGCATGTTTAATAATGCGCATGTTCCGTAGTTCAGCAGCGTGCAGTTCAGTTCACCACATGGTAGCTGGTAAGCTAATGGGTGGCTATGCCTCCCACCCCCAACCCCCCCACCCCCGCTCCCGCCCACCTAGCCTCCGCCCTTTGCGAGATGCTGTTGCAACGCCATTCTAAATAATTCACGACAAATATCAAATAATAGCACAAACACAGGTGCAAGTTTTTTGTCAGGTCGTTTGGTAAACCCACGAATTATTCCCCGCAGATATAAACGACGTCGACACGCAGCGGTCGTTCTACGTCGAGTCCGGCCTGCACACGACTCGCTACTTGCGCGTACTGCGTATCTGCTTCGTCAAGCCTTTCGATGGAAGTCCCCTGATGCAAGACGAGCCGTTCCGGTTGAATTACGTCACGTTCGAGCCGCTGATGATCAGCAGCGGAGGCATCATTGGCATTCCGCTCTTCCAGACGATGGACGAGACGATGAAGAGAGCGGTGGCCTGGCTCAATCAGTCGCCGCCTGGTGGGTGATGATATTGTCTAATTCATTGTTTATCTAGCAAACGAAAACGGTGCGCGTCTTCCCGCTGCGTTGTCAGCCCTCTCATATATTGACACAAATTGTGAAATGTAGTAATTTCCTCACGTTTCGCTTTTTTAGTTCTTCTGTACCATTTGTATATTGTTTGTGCCCTGGTATAAAGGGTGAGTGAGTGAGTGAGTGAGTGAGTGAGTGAGTGGGTGGGTGGGTGAGTGAGTGAGTGAGTGAGTGAGTGAGTGAGTGAGTGAGTGAGTGAGTGAGTGAGCGAGAACGAATGAGAGAGGGGGGACTTATCACTGACTATGTGACGAGCTTAATAAATATGTCGATATGCTATTTATAGCACAACTAGCACCAGTGGCGCCCCTGGTGACTGCTTACAAATAACTAATATTACATTACTCAGACAATTTGGACATGCGAAACAATATCAATTTAACGCGTGGACCGTCGCTTATTCTTCAGTGTCCTACAAGTTCACTGAATTTAGACACCGACCAGCTTCAACAGATACAATCCCAAATGAGTTTACTTACATTAATTATTTCAGGAATCAACATTTTGAGGATATAGGCGCCAGATAAGTTAATTATTATTATTATTAAACAACTTGGTTGACGACTTGTATGTTATTGTACAATGTAGTTGAGTTGGTGTGCTTGGCTTAGGCTTTGTTTAACTAAACAGTGTATCGGTATGATTAAGAAATTATGCTGTTATGTTATACGAATAGAAATAAAACTCCACTTGTGTGGGGTTAAGTGCTTCCATAACAATCATATGCCACTAGGAGAATAAACGGGATATAATTCGATAAGTATTGTACTACATATACGGATTAATAAATAATAATGTATAATTAGGTTGTTGTTCAATAAATTAGTCATATATTTGTGTCTGCGCGTTGTGGTAATTACTTTTCTACGTCTGATGGTTCACCAAGCGTTTTTCATTCCGACAGGAAGGAAATATTACGCTGAGTAATTATTGCCTAGCTATCTATTGCTAATTCGTCAAACTTATTCCAGTTCGGTTTGCTGATGGCTGCTTCAGTTATATTCAGCCGCAACGACACCTATTGATTTTTCGAAATTGCAGAAATCTGCTCAAAGCAAAACTAAACGAAACTGTCAAAAGGCAAAAACCTAGACACGACCGTAATGATTTTTCTCGCGCAAGGCAACCCGGTGGGCCACGAGCCTTTCATTAGAGACGATTTTGTCCCGATGTTAAATTAGACTGTGCGGGAAGCTGCTGTCTCCTGCTGATGGTGCTCGTCGACATGTTAAATGGTGTATACTTAAATAACACCACGGAGCTGTATTTATCACATGGCGTAATGCCTAGGTTGGCGAGAACATTAGTTGCTGTAATTGGGGCGGCTGTCACCAGCCAGGTAACGCTGCGGTTGTCAAGCGTCATGAATTATCGTTTAATGGGACCCGACTACATCGTAGTTGTCACCATTAGCGTCATATCCTCTCTCTGGGAGACACGCAGGCTGGCTGTCGTACTGATATGACTCGCTGAGTCTATGTTCCTGGAACTCTTTGAACCAATCATTTGCTTATATGTGTGTTTCTGTATGTATATATATATATATATATATATGTGTGTGTGTGTGTGTGTGTGTGTGTGTGTGTGTGTGTGTGTGTGTGTGTGTGTGTGTGTGTGTGTGTGTGTGTGTGTGTGTTTCTGTATGTATATATATAT
Source organism: Lamellibrachia satsuma (assembly GCA_033239005.1). Taxonomy (NCBI): domain Eukaryota; kingdom Metazoa; phylum Annelida; class Polychaeta; order Sabellida; family Siboglinidae; genus Lamellibrachia; species Lamellibrachia satsuma. Next base: position 7,958,118 of record BSQZ01000016.1, on the reverse strand, counting down.
ATATATATATATATATACATACATACATACATACATGCATGCATGCCTGCCTGCGTGTCTGTGTGCATGCGTGCATGCGTGCGTGCGTGCGTACGTGCGTGCGTACGTACACACACACATACATGCATGCATACATAGGCCAACAATAACAAAATGAAATTCCTGTAAAACGATAATTTTTAGAACAAATAATAATAATAATACAAGCAACAACAACAACAACAACAACAACAACAACAACAACAACAACAACAACAACAACAACAACAATACTAATAATACAAAGTGTCTTATTGTTTTCTATCAGGCGATTTACATTAGACGTGACACCATAAATGGTAAATATAGGAATTAAGTAAAGCATTATGTGATTTATCTAGCAATAATACAGAACAAGATATAATAATGCATGTCACAAAAACACAAATCAAACAAAAGCGAGTAATTCGCTTATTTTACTCATACTTGCACGCATGACATAACAATTATAATACGATATTTACACAATGTCTCTTCATGAAAGCATGCCAATTTATGTTTATGTGAAATATAATTAGACATGTGTAATGCCATTTCAAACGTTTTAATTTTGTTTAAACAAAGTATTACATTGGACTTTCGCTACAAGGAACATGTCGGGACTAGTTCAACCTATTGCATATATCTGACGTACCTTATATACATGGGTTGGGCTTATACAAAACAGTGCACGTGCAGGCAAGAACGGAGATTTCAAGGTTGTTTCTTTTGAGCGGTTATTCCCTTAACACCGGAAGTCCTCATAGCGAGAGGCTGCTGTAATTATGTTCAGTTGAAGACCAAACAGTTCAAAGCAAGAGCAATCTTGTGTGTGTGTGTGTGTGTGATTGCACTTTGATCGTTTTATTCATTTCCCATCTATTGTCTTATACTTAAAGTGCATTGTTATGTAGCGAAACAACTAAGCTAAATACCTACAATTTGCATTCTTTATGTGCCACATCACATAAAAATATATACATTAGCTAGTGTTCGCCATGACCGTGATAGTTCTAGCTTTGTTCGCCAGGACCGTGACAGTTCTAGCTTTGTTCGCCAGGACCATGGTCGTTTTACCGTTGAGCACCATATCTAATACGATGGATTTGATAGTGATCCTGTTCGTTATTCAAAAATATTTTCACAGAACCTGCCTTACCAATATAGCTACCTGTTTTTTTATTTGGACTTGTTTTATCTTTGTGGTCTTTAGTTATTATCAATATCATATTCATTAGCTCATAACAAAATGAACGTTTGTTTCTTCCAGAGCTTGAGGCCGTCTCTGCTGAGACGGTGCCAGTGCGCATGTTCTCCGGAAACCAGTACGGCAACCACGAGGTGACGTACACGTGGAACAGAGGCGAGCAGAAGGAATTCTGGCTTCTCGTTCTGCGCATCTTCGTCAACGGTGACTACGATGTCTCGCCAGGAGACTTGCTTCCAGAAGTGGACGACAAGGACAAGGACAATAACTGTGCATGCGTGCTTCTATGAATAACCGAATGTGCAGTTTTGTGATCAGGTCGGCAATTTACGGTGTGAATGTGCACAAAGAGTCCACAGAACTTCTGTGAAACATGCCGTAGTTGGCATGTGGTTGCGGTGTACAATTCCGCCATTGCTAATATCGGTAACAAAACAAAAGAGTTCATTCTCCACCCGTAAACTATGCATGCTCCTAGTTAGCGGTGCTTGATGTGACGTGTTTATTTTTTCAAATGCTGTACAACACGTTTGTGACTTCAAGTGTAATTCTGTGTTCGCGTCGTAATGGTTGCACCTTTGCCGCAAACCGGTGTCTTGTTGCAGGCGCCTATTGTAGTATTTGGTGCTTTCGTTGCCTTCAGGAACAGTACCTCGTACGCCTTGTAGCGAACGCTGTGATTCCCATATGTGTGTTTTCCCGTTCGACTTTCACATGTGCACCAAGGGATAATGCCATGAATGCATCTGATATGCATCTTATATGCATGTTGTCTTCGTAAGCAGCTACACAGGGAAATGCAACCACGATTTGCAAAAATAGCGAGTTGTACCATTGCTGCCTGCGGTGTACCGATCTGAATAGGTTTAAGTCTTATCGACATATTAAAGTGTGTCTTGTATCATAGCAGGGATTGAGGTGGTGTCTGGTGCATGCATGTATGCGTGCGTGCATGTCACGATTGTCCGGGATGTATTTGCTACGTCGGAAATGTCATCTATCCAACATCCAATAATACAGGAATTTCCTGGAAATACACTATACACGGGCACGCACGCGCATGCACGCACGCTCGCACACACACACACACCACCACCACCACCACCACCACCACCATCACCATCACCTCCTCAAACACAACCACCACCATCTCACCCACAACCATCGCCACCACCTCCACCACCTGAACCACAACCACCACAACCACCACCACAACCACCACCACATACACTTTGATGATAATGTGAGACTGAAGTGAATATTTTGTAATCATCACTGCTATGTGCCGTTATCTAGGATGTGGACATGACAGAGGTGGACACTGCATGGCAACTTCCCTTTTCGACGGGAATAGCTATAATATGACCTGCTACAGAAACACTGCTGATTCTGTACACACTGAACCAGTCAGATATTGCTTAGTACGAACATTTCGGCGCCAACGAAGTTTTATTAGCAACAATACTGACATATTCACGCAGGAAAAGCAAGCCGTAATGACCTAAAATAACATAACGACTATAATTACAGCAATTATGGTTGTTAATAAATTGAAACACGATCACGACAATATGGCTGGTATTATTGACAGTAATTGTGATAAGTGACTAATGTTTCATCGTATGTGCTGTGCGTAGCGTCAATTATGTTTAAATGCATCTACAATTCTACAGCGGCAGTCCGTGACCCATTTGACAGACGGAGCTATTCCCACTATATATTGTGGGAACGTTGCCGACGACTGATCTCAGCCCTAAGGGAAATCGTCATCGCCGAAGTCATCGTCGTAGCCAGTGTCGTAACTACTGCCAGTGCCCCAGGCCCCAGCGCCGATACCTCCTAGGTAGTCTCGCTCTTTCAAATCCATCACATCCGCCTGTAAAGAATTTCTTTGATATCATCCCTTGACCAAAAAAAATATAGAATTATATAAAGATGCTATATAATTATATAAAATTCCATATAAGTATATAGATTTTTACAGAGCATAGTAGAATTGGGCATAGAGGGATGACTATAGGTGCAAATTTGGGTAGAGATGTACATTTTGAACGACAGAGCTGATATACATAAACATGTACCATAATTGTAGTTTAGTAGTCTCATCCGGGAAGTAAACTACCACATTTATCCAATTGAATTTCAGGTTTTGAAGACTAATTATGTTGTTGCTCTCCTCTTTATTCCTTTCGTTTTCCCTTCTTCTTCGTCCCGTTTCACTGCCGTCTCCACCAACCGCCCCCACTCCCCCATCCCTCGCTCTCGTTCTTCCCTCCCACTCCCGCCCATTTAGGCAACATAATAAACCCTGCCCACGTCACGTGTTGTGGCCTTAGGCACCAACTACAGCGCGAAGAGGGCAAGTAAATAAGTCAGTACGTCATGTTTACCTATTTACATATCGCATATATACCCTCATATATACCCTCATATATACCCTCATATTCAACCTTTTCATTGCCCTTTTGTCAAATGCGTCACATTCGAAAGAAATACCGTCTGGTCGTTTTTATCTTAAAATCAAGTTATATTGTCTAAACTATGCCTGTTCTAGCATCCTGACCGCTCAAATGTGTTACTTAACCACGTATTATAATTCGACCTTTAGGTCTTTTATTTGAGGGTTTTCGAAGCGAATATCATGTTTAGGGCCTACACTGAAAGCGGATCGGAACGTAATTTTACGGGTATTAATAATACGCTAATCACGTGATTCCGTGAACGATCTGACCCAGATAAACATTTCCCACAGGTATAGGAAACATTTTACTGTCGACAGTTGTTCTCGAGTTTACAGGACGGCATGGTTGATATTATCAGACGGCGTGGTTGATATTCATGAGCAGATATTGATCATAAACAAAATGTGTTTCATTAAAACACGTTTCGGCGATTTGAATAGATAAAACGTATACTTTATAAAATGATTGTACGATGAAACGACCCTACTTTGTACATTGAATGACAAATAACAAACCTGACGCATTGTCTGTGAGAAAAGGGGAATTACAACAGAAAATTAATAGATAGATAAACAATTAATTAGCAAACCCAGTATTTCGGCTCATTTCGGGATTTAAATTATCCTTGATGTTTCCTACGAAGTTCGATATTGTATCTCCAATCTTGCCAACAGATGGGACAAACATTGAATATTTAAATTATTTTCTTTATTTTGGTATCACAATAAATACACTTTTAAATTAGCATATTTCAAGAATGCGATTCGAATTGTTACCCGACCGAAACTATTTTAATGCCAACGTATCCGCAAATATCTCTCGTCCATAAATAAACGCTTAATACAATACACATTTGCCCAATTTACGTTTTATGACGTCTCTTAAAGTATTACAATTTACCCCGAAGCGGGGCAAGTTGTAACAGCCAGCGGAGCAAGTTGTAACAACCAGCGGGGCAAGTAATAACAGCCAGCGGGGAAAGTTGTAACAGCCAGCGGAGCAAGTTGTAACAGCCAGCGGGGCAAGTTGTAACAGCCAGCGGGGCAAGTTCTAACAGCCAGCGGAACACGTTGTAACAGCCAGCGGGGCAAGTTGTAACAGCCAGCGGGGCAAGTTGTAACAGCCCGCGGAGCAAGTTGTAACAACCAGCGGGGCAAGTTGTAACAGCCAGCGGGGCAAGTTGTAACAGCCAGCGGGGCAAGTTGTAACAGCCAGCGGGGCAAGTTGTAACAGCCAGCGGGGCAAGTTGTAACAGCCAGCGGGGCAAGTTGTAACGGCCAGCGGAGCAAGTTGTAACGGCCAGCGGGGCAAGTTGTAACAGCCAGCGGCGGAGCCAGTTGTAACGGCCAGCGGAGCAAGTTGTAACAGCCAGCGGCGGAGCAAGTTGTAACGGCCAGCGGGGAAAGTTGTAACAGCAAGCGGTGCAAGTTGTAACGGCCAGCGGGGCAAGTTGCAACAGCCAGCGGCGGAGCAAGTTGCAACAGCCAGCGGGCAAGTTGTAATGGCCAGCGGAGCAAGTTGTAACGGCCAGCGGAGCAACTTGTAACAGCTATCGGGGCAAGTTGTAACAGCCAGCGGGGCAAGTTGGAAGATATATGGTTTATCACTGCGGCAAGTTGGTACAGCCAGCGGGGCAAGTTGTAACAGCCAGCGGGGCAAATTGTAACAGCCAGCGGGGCAAATTGTAACAGCCAGCAGAGCAAGTTGTAACAGCCAGCGGAGCAAGTTATAACAGCCAGCGGGGCAAGTTGTAACAGCCAGCGGGGCAAATTGTAACAGCCAGCAGAGCAAGTTGTAACAGCCAGCGGAGCAAGTTATGACAGCCAGCGGGGCAAATTGTAACAGCCAGCGGGGCAAATTGTAACAGCCAGCGGGGCAAATTGTAACAGCCAGCAGAGCAAGTTATAACAGCCAGCAGAGCAAGTTGTAACAGCCAGCGGGGCAAGTTGTAACAGCCAGCGGGGCAAGTTGTAACAGCCAGTGGAGCAAGTTATAACAGCCAGCAGAGCAAGTTGCAACAGCCAGCGGGGCAAGTTGGAAAATATATGTTTTACGACTGCGGCAAAATGTAGCTTACTACTATATGCAATTAATGGCTTTGAATTGGTTTAATACATATCTAGGATACATGAGTAGCTTACACAGCTTAACTGGTCCTATTTAAAATAATTTATAAAAAGTAATGGGCAGATCTCCTATTGGAACCAGGTTTGGGTTCAAATGCAAGTCAGCGCATTTAAATGCAAATGTCTGAAATTATTCAAATGCAAATGCACCCATATATGATTGCATTTAAATGCAAATGTTTTAAATAATTCAAACGCAAATGCAAGTGTTTGAAATTATTCATATGCAAAGGTAAGTGTTTGAAATGATGCAAATGCAAGTGTTTGAAATTATGCAACTGCAAGTGTCTGAACTTATACTTATTTAAATGGAATTGAAAATGTTTGAGGTGATTCAAATGCAAATGCAAGTGTCTGAAATTAGCCAGTGTTTTTATGACTGAAAAATGCAACGAAATAAATACCAGTTTACATCAACTTTATTAAATATGTTCAAATTTGGAACACCGTACAAACACTGTAACGAACAAAATCATGTTAATTACACAATTTTTATTAATCATCATCCGATTCACAATGGACTAGCGATTTTTACTGTTTTTCCTGTAAAATGGCGCAGTTGTTTTACCTTTTCATCGGATCCACGTGATATCGTCGCGCGCTTAAAGCTATTCATGAGCATACTGCTAATTTGCAAAATAAATTGCATTAGTAGATTTGTCTGTTAACCCTACCCCTGTTACAACAAGCTCCGGTCTCCCCTAACAACTATAATTTCAAATAACATTATTTTTTACTGCATAACGTAACAGTAACATTTTCTATTTCTTATACACATAAAATTTTGCATATTAGCAGTTGGGGTGAGCTCCAAACGCATCGGCTTTTATAACTCTTACGTTTGGCCCTCAACTCTGCTGCTACCTGACTGTTCCCACAATTTAGTGTACGCACAAGCGCATTAATGTCGACAGCCGGACTCCGAACAGGTCAATGAAACCCCCGGATATGTTCGATCATCCTTGTTACCAGTTAGTACACCTCTAAGCTGAAGAACATTCATGCGAGATCGGAGTTAACAAAATGGTGCAACCTACTTTATTAGATTCCTCTGTGGGGTCGTATAACGGCTTCGCAGAGGCGAACTTGTTAGGCACGAACAGAACCAACAGCACCAGAACCAGGAGGGGATATCGTCCCGACACCATGACGAAATCTAGAAAGAGAGACGATATATACTGTCATTTATATAAGCTCATAGCGTCCGCAGTTTTTTTGGGGGCACATTTTTGTGTGATGACATCCGCCATTTAATTTTGACCGGAAATCTACATTTATTAAATGTCTACTTTCAAACAGTTATAACTAGCACACAATCTACTCGCTATAAAATTCCTAAATTTAAACATCCAGGGGGTACCCCTTGTCCCCCCTCCGGAGGCCCCCTCCGGGGGCCCATGTATAAGTTCGCTATTAAAGCAACGACGTACATTAATCGAAACTATCCGCTACGGTTTTAACGTGTAGGCTAATATAACGACTGAAACTATATCTAAGTGTTTGGAGGTGTTTTTTTTCTTTCAGCAATAATTGTCACATTAAAATTTTATTTCTGACTTTACATATCGGTTAACATCTTAACTTATTATTCCAATGAACGACATTGCGTCAACCAGCTCTTTATTCACTCAAAATGTTTGTGCAGTCGTTTTCTGGTTTTTTATGTCATGTCAACTCCGCAACGTATACAGTGTGGGCTTATATGATAATGATAATGATTTGATATTGATTTTATTGTCTTCATGATGACACATGATGATACAGTTCCTATACACATGATACATACATCAACGAAGACAATGGAAAAGAAGCAATATAGCTTGTAATTCCTTGTTTATATAATTAATTAATATACAGTGCATCGTGCAGTAGTGCAAAACTGTTAGAACATGTGTAGTGTATCAAGATTTAAGTATACTAGGACATCTCCATATGTATTACATTTGATGATGTACATCATTCACAAGTTGACAGTTGTACTACAAGTTTACTACAGTAATACTAGATCAGTTGTTAATTCATATAACTACCCAGTTAAATATAATTTGTATTGTAATACATGTAATACACTGTAATACATGAATTTTGGACAGGTATATCTTCGGGGCTCTTCCCCATACTATATTACAATAAGTGATGTATGGATAAATAAAAGAATAATATAAATTTGTCCGAAATTTCGTGTCCAGCTTGTATTTTACCTTATTAATTATGCCAATACTCTTTGATATTTTGTTACATATATTTTTTCTATGTTCACTGCAGTTTAGTTTGTTGTCTATTACTATTCCTAGAAACATTGTATAATTTACAGTATCTATTTCTGTCCCACCTATGTAGATTTTATTATGTCTGGTTCTTATGCTGTGAGTATTGCTAAAGGTCATTGTATGTGTTTTATGGATGTTTAATGAAAGTTTATTAGTTTTAAACCATATTGTTAGCTTTTGTAATTCAATGTTTAAATAGTTTTCCATTTTTTCCAAGTTTTCCCCTTGTATGAAGAAACTTGTATCATCTGCAAACTTAATAGGACATGTAACTTGAGATACAGCACTTACATCATTTATGTAAAGGCCCCAGAATTGAACCTTGTTGTACACCACATGTTATATTTTTAGAGCAGAGTTGGTCCCATGAAATATTACTGTTTGTTTTCTTTTAGCTAAATAAGTTTTAATCCATTGGAGCACATTATCCTTAATTCCATAATGAGTTCATTTTTTTAGTAAAATGTTATGGTTAACAGTGTCAAAAGCTTTAGCAAAATCTAGAAATAGTCCAATTATATGGCTTTTTATCGATAGCTTTGGTTATTTTGTCAATTAGTATTGTTAAAGCCATGTATGTAGAGTGACCTTTTTTAAATCCAAATTGAGAGTTAGACAAAATGATGTTTTAGTCACATATTTGGCTAATCTAATGTACATTAGTCTTTAAGAAATCTTTGAAAATACTGGCAGCACAGGGATGGGCCTGTAGTTTGCTATAAGTTTAACATCTCCTTTTTTTATTGGAACTACATTGGCTAATTTGAGTTGATCTGGTACGCATCCTTTAACGAATGATAAGTTTATAATATGGCATAATGGTTCAAGCATGTTAGGATATGTCTGCTTAATAATATTAGGTTTGATGCCATCCCAAACAGGACTACTACTTTAACATTTTTCAATAATTCCTTTTATCTCATCTGTAGTTACAGGTGCTAAAATATAGAGTTTTTAAAAGTTCTACATAGATAATCCTCAGGCTTTTCGGTATTCCTTTAGCCAACTCCGGGATATAGTCTTTTTGCAGTATTTACCACGTTTTTTGTAAATTGCCTCTATGTTTGTGAAATTCCTTATGATAATGATACCTTTCTGCAATGCTAATCAGTTTATTTAGTGTATTTTTATATTTTTTATAATTCTTTTCATTAAATATTGTAGGTATATTCAAGTAATACTATAATTTATTTTTTGTTTAGATGGAATTTTTCAACCCTTTGGTAATCCAGGGTTTACATTTATTTCTTCTGGTTTCATTTTTAACAAGTGGGAATGCTTTATCATATGCCTGTGTTATTTTATTTAAGAACATCTTGTAGCATTCTTCGGGATCCTGACATTCATAAACATCATCCCAAACTATTTTATCTACACTACATCTGAAAGTGGCAATGGTTTGGTCATTATATCATCTAGTCTTAATTATTGTATCATCCTTTGTATTATTAGTTAGTTTGGTTAAAAAAATATTGGTAGGTGATCAGAAATGTCTGTATATATATATATATATTATTCCTTGCATTTGAGTGTTTTCTCCAGGAATGTCGTTGCTGTAAATATTGTCTATTAATGTAGCGGTGGTTGGTGTTATTCTGGTAGGCTTTGTGATCAGAGGTGAAGATGCATTTAAGTACATTGTATCTACATAATCGCGATCGCATGATCATAATTCAGTAAATTAATATTAAAATCGCCCATTATATAAAAACAATAATTTTCAGCTTTTAATGTTTATAAAATATTAAGCATGTATTCTCTGAAGACATTAATATTTGGTGGTCTGTAGACTACATCAACCAGTGTTCTCCTATTTTATTCTTAGACCGAGTCTAATATACACTCTAAATATTCAGTTATAATGGTCATTTCAGACCGCTTTACGTACTCATAAGATTTATGAATACAGAGGGATACACCCCTCCTTTCTTTGATGTTCTAATAAGATGTACACTTCTATATTCTGTTAACTCATATAGATCCGAATTGTAACTATTTAACCACATTTTGCTTAATCCTATTATTGAAAATTTTAGATCAAGCGACTCTAGCTAATTATTTAATTTACTAATATTTGTTATATACTTCTTATATTCAAATGTATCAAGGACAATCCTTTAGCATATTCATCGCTGTACTTCATTATTTCATTTATATCAGTTTCAAGGTAGTATTTAAATGTAAATATAAGGTTCAGTGTTTTGAAGAAATTACAATCCGGATCTATATCAACGGCATCAATACATCATTATAAATTGGTCTCTGATATCTTATCTTATGGTAATATATAATTGCAACTGATATATTGCCTAAAATAATGAATAATAAATAATTATAATTTATAGGCCGTTTGAATCGGTTTGCTCCTACTCATGCAATGACATGTAGTCTACCACCACAGACTCGATGTACGCACTAACAATAATTCCAGGGTAGATGTTGTCATGATAATTAACAAGATTTAACTAGATTTAACAAGATTGCCATCCCAAACAACAAGTTCCAGATGGCAAAGTGCACAAGGAAGTCATTGGCTTATCGAGAGTCCAACAATTTTCTCATCTTTATGTAGCCCACCCTTATCATATATCTGTCAATTCTATTTTTAAACATATTCACACTACTAGCATTAACACAATCATTTGGCAGTTTGTTCCATTCATTTATCACCCTCTATGAGAAAGAGTACTTTCTCATGTCCAACCTACACTGCTCCTTAACTAATGTTGCTTTGTGCACTCTGGTTCTACTGCCTTCTTTAAGTTTGAAGAACATATTCCTACCAAAATCCTCATAACCGTTCACTATTTTAAATACTTCTATTTGGTCTCCTTAAGAGTGCACCATTGACCGACACTGCTGTTCAAAGCAATAGTTTGTCAATCTGCTTTGTAGAAGAGTCTGGCGGAAAAAAAAACAGTTTAATATTATTCCTGTATCAAATTGAAACATTGAAACATAGACAGCTTTGGCACTGTTCATGTCTCTTCCGTTTCAAACGAACCTTGTCCGCCGTCCACTTTAGGTCACCCGCCGCTTCTGCTGCCCAGTTTCCATATCCGGCTTCGAAACTCCACGAGCCGCCGACCTTGAAACCATTTCTCGAATAACATGGTATAGAACAAATAAAACTTCTTCTTCATTGCCCCTTTAAAAGATGGGTGATGCTAGTCCGTGTATTCATGCGCCGCGTCATCTGTTATCCCATCCCACTTCTCCCTATCGGCAGCCCTTTTCCTTCACTGTTCGTCCTCCTCTGCCTTTTTTACATTCCCCTTTACGTAATTCTCCCATCTCAGTTGCAATCTTCCCTACGTCCCTACGTCCCTACGTCCCTCGTAGGCTCGTATTATGGTCTAGCGTTAATACGATGGAATGTTATGTGTATGCGCCTATATGAATGACTAGCCTGCATATACTTTTGACTAACAATTAAAACCATGTAACTTGCTTTTTCGTGTTTACAAATGCATTTATATAACATTAATATATAATAGTGAGAAGGCACACATCAATGTGTTGCCTACGTATGTTGTACATATTTCTAATCCTTACAATGCATTATGAACCCCATCCAGTCAACCCCGCAACATTGCGGAGTTGACAGTGTACAGCCGTTAGCGGAATTTACATTTTGTATTATCACGGTTATAACTCTACTGTAAATGACCATATTGCCAGTGAAACTGCCAAAAGTTATTATGTATCTAATAATTAGCATGTCCAAACACTAAATGATCATATTTCTTAATTGGCTCGTTACTAAAAATCCGTTGCTGAATTGACATTGTAAAAACATACCGCGAAAGGTACATTTTTAAATATAATTTACAGAAAGAAAGAAAATAGAAAACTCACGCCAGTTTCAGACTAAGCTGAAAAGGCACGCGTGTCAGGTACTCCATTATGGTGAATGTACAGCTCGATGCTGAGCAAAACTAGAGTGTTCTCTTCATTGTCGTTGCGGAGTGGAAGGAGCATCAGGGACACACTTTTGTTGTCGCGTAAGTCTCCTTTTACATATAATAGATGCAATAACTATCTTCCTAATAACAGCAAGGGTCGGCACCAGCATACAGAAAACCACACTAAGATTGTTGTGCAAGTATATATGTATTTTTAACTGGCTTGATCATAGTATGTGGTTTCATGTTTGTCATAATGTAGGGCAACATACTTGTCCACCTTAAGGTCACCAATGGTTGCGAAAGTGTTGCTGCTGTGTTGAGTTATTGTGTTGTACATTGCTGTGTGTGCTGTGAAGAATTAGTGAAGGATAGGTCAGTGTTGTGGTCCACTGACCACACCCTTGTCTGGGCAGGTGATGCGACAATTGGCTTTGTACACTTTGAGGCAGCCTGTAGAAGTACAACATGAAGTGTGATAAATGCAAGCAAACAGGCAGGGATAAGGCAATGCAAGTAGGTTCCTGTAAAATCTGCCAAGAGTGTGTTGATTCAGCAGCCTCTGTAAATGTGGAAGAAAGTACAGACAGTGTAAACGTGCAAAAGAAACTTATGGTAAATGAGTTTTTGGCATACGTTAACACGAATAGACATCAGTCATCAAAGCTGAAAATTCAAATGGTCTGTATGAAATTGTATGCAGATCAAGATGTAATTGATGCTAAACAGGTACTTTATGATGAGTACAGTCATGAGCTGGTTGATCCCCAGAACAGACAGGAGTCAAACAATAGAAGCAAAGCAGAGAAATCCGTAGAAGATATCTATGTTGCATTCAAAACATTAGATGAAATGAAAGTTGAACCGAGTTTTGCTGCTGGTGACATTAAGAGATTACCTAACTTTACCCCAGAGGAAATGGACCTGACATCAGTCTTAGACAGGTTGGTAAGATTAGAAAACAAAATGAACAGTGTTGAGGGCAATATCTAACTCTGAATATCAGAGCACACAGACACTAGACAAAAAGTAGATGATGTAATTAACGAGGTACAGAAACATGGTATATTACTGCAGAAGCAAGAAAGGCAGACAAAATATGCAGATGCTGTCCAGTTAAACAGAGATAATAATAACCTAACTGTCAGAGCCAGTCTACCTATGGCATGTCCTGTCCAACATGCCCCAGAGGCAGTACGGCCTCCTAGAAGTATTAGTCGGGCTACCGGTACAACAAATGCAATGACCACTCAGAAAGTGGCATACCCCGTACAACAGGCCCCGCCTAAACCTAAGTCCTGTGATGGGAACAATGGACAGAAATGGGCAATGATAGAAAAGAGAAACATTGTGTTTGGCACTGGTTGTGGCAGTGATCGTGTACAGGGGGCAACACCTCCTTGCTGGTGGCGTGTGATTTTTTGTTGATGCAAGAACATTGTATGTATAAAACACAATTTATACAAAGATTGAACTCATTTAGTCCAAACAGTGTATGCGTTGTATCCAGCTCAATGGATGAGAGTGTGCCATTAATAGGCAGACCCCTTGGGGGCTGTTCAATCATTTGGTCATCCAATATTAGCTGTAAAGTGTATACAGTAGAGTGTATATCTAAGAGGCTGTGTGCTGTGAAAGTGACAGTAGATGGTATTGAGTTTGTATTGTTTAACATGTATATGCCATATGACAAGGGTTATGCAAATCACGATTTGTTTGAATGTATAGACATTCTTAATGAAGTGAGTGATATTTATAACAAAACTGCATCACAATATTTTGTATTGGGTGGTGACTTTAACAGACTTAACAAGGGATACTCCCCAGACAAGAGCTCTCCATTCATTTGTTAATAGTGAACAAATGTTTTTATGTATTGATGAATGTTCTAATATACCATATACATACTGCTCAAAGAGCAATGGCTGCAAGTCAACAATAGACAATTTTATAGTAACATAGAATTTGCGTGAATCAATTATCAAATATGAATCAGTATTTATGAACAGTCATTTTTTCTGATCATGTTCCAACATGTTTTGAAATGCAAATAGATGTGTCATATCATGAATCATTTGAACGTAAATGTAAAACGAATGTAGCTTGGCATAAATGTACGGAGGTCTACATTGAGAATTACAAATGTGAGCTTGATAAGTTGATATCATGTATTGATTTTAACCATGATGCTGTTAGTTGTGTTGATTACCAATGGAAAATGCACACAGGTTTTTTTCTCTGAGTTGTATAATACTGTTGTAAACTGTTGCATAGTTGCCTCAGATATGTGTTTGCCAAAGACGGGTGCCAAGAAAGGGAGCAGCAAGGTGATACCTGGTTGGAACAAACATGTACAGGCTCAACATGATACCTCCTTGTTCTGGCATGATATTTGGGTGCAGTGTGGTAGGCCACATAATGGTGAAGTAGCCGATATCATGAGGCTTACTCGCTCCAGGTATCACTACGCTGTGAGATATGTAATAAAGGAAGAAACAAGGATAAAAAGAAATAGAATGGCTGAAGCTATTAGTGAAGGTAATGATCGTAACTTATGGAAAGAAGTGCATAGTTTGGTCATATAGGGTCAGAAGATATTGCCGACTTATTTTCCTCAAAGTTTGAACAATTATACAGTTATGTTGGAAATGATGAAGATCAAATGCACGTATTAAAAAGTAGAGTTGACAATCTTGTTATTATTATGTGTATGCAAGAAAATGATACTGATGATGGTCACAACTACCATCAGTAGCATGGCATTGATATTGATGATCTCAAGAAATGTGTAAATTGCATGAAACATGGTAAAAAAGAAGAAAATGGCATATTTTCTAACCATATTATACATGGTATTGAACAACTGTTTAAAGCACTAACCTTGCTCTCCAGTGGCATGGTTACTCATGGTGTATCCCCAGTAGTGAGTTACTGATAGGTACTATGGTGCCACTTCAGAAAGATAAAAGAAAGGCGCATCATAGCTCTGATAACTATAGAGCGTTGACCTTAGGCAGCATCATTGGTAAACTTTATGATGCCATTATTAGCAAACAACAAACTGGAGTTTTTGACATGTCAGATTTACAATTTGGGTTTAAAGATGGCTTATCTACAACAATGTGTACTTTTATGGTAAAAGAAACTATTTCATATTATGTAAATAATGGTAGTACTGCACAGGTTTTATTGCTTGATGCTTCTAAATTATTCAATAGAGTAAATTATTTATGTTGTTTCAAAAATTAATTGATAAGGGTATGTGCCCATTAGTAAGACTTTTACTTCACATGTACACACACCAGAAATTACAAGTTAGATGGAATGACGTAATATCAAACCAATTCAGTGTGGTGAAGAATGGGGTTCGCCAAGGAGGTGTTATGTCTCCACTTCTATTTTGAGTATACATGGATGGGCTGTTGGAAGAATTAAAAGACCTTGGTATTGGCTGTTATATTAGGCAACATTTCTGTGGAGCTGCAGGATATGCAGATAACATTATATTACTATGTCCTACTAGTTCTGGGTTGTGAAAATGATTGAGTTGTGTGAGAAATATGCCAAACTACATGATGTGTTATTTAATAGATTTATGTCTGAGTTTGGTTCACTTCAAACTGTTGTCAAAACAAATTGTTTCATCAGTATTGTTGTGCACCTTACGGATCTCAACTATGGCCACTGTGGCATGACAGTGTTAACAAGATGTGCACACAGTGGCGTAATGCATTGCGTAAGGTACAGAAGCCTGCATTGCGTAAGGCATGGAAGCTACCATATGCTTCCCACAGAGATTTAGTACCATTAATTGCTGAATGTGTATCTTTAGATGTGGCTTTGGTCTTTAGGTTTATGAAGTTTTACAGAAGAGTAGCCTTGTCAGAAAGCATAGTTGTTAATTATATTGCAAATACAATGACATTCGCTTATAGGTCAACTATGGGCCAGAATGTAAGACACATTATGTCCAAATATAACATGACCAACCTTGAACTGTTGTATATGCCTTTGAGTGTTATTAAGCATAACTGTAAAGAAATGTGGAATATCAATGTCAATGCTACATACAATGACAATTCAAACATGATTTGTGAATTGGTTGAAATGAAAGATTGTAACAATGGCGCTGTCTTAAATAAGGAAGAATGTAATGCTGTGATTTCATATCTCAGCACAATATAATTTGTTTTCTAGCTGCTATTTCTAACTTACAATTTGTTTAATATGTACATGCTTGTGAATCTTGAGTCCGAATAAAAATGATAAAAATAATACGTATATGAAAGCAAGTTAACATACATTAAAAAATATATAAACAAAATATTTTAGTGTTTCAATTGTTGTGACTATTCTATGAAATGTGTATGTTGCGTGGGACAGCCAAAATTTTCGTTTTTTGGCATATGCGGTGAAACCAATTTCATTTATCATAATCAGTCATCAATCCAAGTACCAAATTTTATGACTTTAATAATAAAGGTATACGTTGTTCTTGACATACATGAAACAGTTGGTTTGTTTTGTACGCTTCACTGGCAACGAGAGCAGATCAAACTTTTTGGAAATCGAGTATAGAGAAATAAAATAATGACAGCACCCTCCAGATGGCATGTGAACAAAGCTGATGGAGTGGTCCAACCAGCGATATTTCATATTGAAACGGCGTCCAACAATAAGCCTTACCTGGTTGTTCGATGAACTCTACGAATTCACAATAACGAAAAAACGTCGAATTATCCACGAGGTTGGCTGAGGCGATCGTCAAAAAGACGGAAAATGTTAATGAATTATCCGTAGTCGGGCTCCCAATATATAGTGACAAATGATAGACCGTAGTCTCATTATTATAGTTGATGACACTTTAATTGAGCATATATAATTATATACGATAGAAGACCCCTTTAAATCATCGCCTACGTTTGCAGAACAACTGTAATAAAAGCAACCGTACAAATAGTAGGCCCATCTACCTATAAGCTTTCCCGCACGGTTCGACATAGTCTATGGAGGTGTCGGGTAGTCAGTCGATTATCTGAACGTTTATATCCAGCACGAGCCGATGGAGCATTACAATCATTGCTATTTATTTCAATAATAGGGCGGAAATTGGTGTTCAATTATTGCCGGAAATTAGTTTTAATACACGTTTTTCGTAGAAATGCAGGAAAGCTCGTTTGGAAAGCCATGATGGGTAATGAAGCGACCACTCTCATAAATAAATGATATACGTAATAGAGGCCACCTGCAATATCACTCGTGAATAATACAAAACTACATTTTTGTCGCCCATTCTATACTTTAGAGAGATAGATTTGTTGACAAACTGTATCCAGAACATCTAGATCATCAAAGTAAACTTCTGCATTTTATAACGTTATACCCATTGACATTTAATCTCAGTCATTGCGTAATTGTAACGCATTCATTAGTGGCTATGTGCTGTGTATGTGTGACGTAATACCTGACCAGTCCTGACTGTACAAAATCAGCAATGGTTCTTAGGTGGCCATATTATAGCTTATAACTATTCTTGTCGAAAAAGGAAGATGACTATCAGAATCCTCATCTAACATATCACCACCGTAGGCACGTACGCACACACACACAGGGATAATATATTATTGTTTCTCTTCCATCGCCGTTTTCAAAGCTCGCGTCATTGGTTGGAACGAACTGATTAACACTCAAGCAAACCAGAGTGGAAGCAGTGATAAATTTGCTAGCCTGAAAAAGCGACTAATTGCCAAGCAATTATCCCGTTTTATTAAAACAGATTTACTTGCCAACATTAACATCGTAACGATTTTAATTGATAGTATATAATTATTACACACACGCACGCACGCGCGCACGCGCGCACGCACGCACGCACGCACGCACGCACGCACGCACGCACGCACACACACACACACACACACACACACACACACACACATTTCATTTCAAGAACAAAATTAGTCTGATCCACAAATGCTTACAGCTTATAAGTCAACAGATAAAACATTTAATGCAATGATGTTATTTAATTTACAAAAAAATCATTAAGTCATATTCATAAATAATATTACTCATTCCTACCTCATTTGCAAATGTTGCACAGTTGCTATACAAACGTGCAGGGCATGATACTTTGTTGATGAGCACAGTAGTTGCACCTAGCCAAAGCTTTCCCAGCAACTTCAACACGAGTGAAGTGCAGCCATATTGTATTTTTAGATCTCCTCGAAGCATGTTGACCTAAACGTTGTAATGCTGCAACACAGCAACTCTGTTCTGACTTAGAAATAGCTTACTGAACTAGGTGGCTGTTACACGAGAAGTGAAGCCATTTAATTATCTACTATGTGGGAACAGCAAGACAAGCCTGACTGCCTGAAGTGAGAAGCCATAAGTGACACGTTAAACGCACTTACGAAGAATTGCATTCTATTTCTACCAGTACTGAAACTTACAACACAAGTTAAAATCTTAGAACATAAATAGCCCATATTTGCCTGAAATAAGGGGAAGTCTTATTTATTATGTGTGGATGGAGTTACAATATTACAAACTATGTTTCCAGAAGAAATTGGACAAAACTATTTCTTCCTGGATGGAAGAAACTGGAAAAAAACATGGAAAAAATCGCCCTTCGGAAGAAACTGCAAACCCTTCTTTTAATTTTACCTTTTACATAGCCACTGTTTTAAATGAAACAGAATGTGTTAAAGTAATACCATGTTATGATTTTGTATTGTATGTATACATTCAACTCCCGATAGTTCATAATTTGGTTGTGATAAACAATCACAATTGTGCGTTAACGCTTTCCTTCATGTATAATTTTCCCATAGGGGTTTTAGAAGGTTTTAGTGCGTATAGTCTGTATTCACTTGTATACACAATGTCTTGGTCAGCAATATGTATGCTGTACGACAATGTTTTAACAATTGAATTTTTCTTTCATGAGAATCCCAATGGGGATTGTTGTGTGGTTGGACAAAGGACCGCCCCACCTTTGCTACTTCTACTTTTGTCATTTAATAATTGTTTCTCAATGAGCAACTTTGTATTGGCAACTAAGCGATATCTCATTTGATATACATGTATTGTATTTTATTGTATTGTTCTTGATGAATATGTTTGTGCCAAGCTGCCAAGCTACTTTTCATTGATTCATATTATTTTCAGTTGGTACAATTATTAAATGACCTTTACCAACAATCACTCTTTGTGTGTTCCTGTAGCAAACGAGCTCAGGGTTCTGCCATTAAGCATCAGCAGGGTATAAAGTAAAATATCAGTATTCAAGTGTATAGACAAGGTTGGTTTACGTATGACTGCGGTGAAGACCAGACAATGTCCCATCTCCTCTATTGCCGACTACTGGACGATCCGTGCACGCTGGAAGATCTAGTCACTGTCAAGGGATGGGCAAAGGTATGCGCCAGGAAAATACAACACGTCGTGTAAAGGACACGCCAAGAAGAACTACACGAATTATTGCTTTTGTATCGTTCTTTGTCCATGTGGATATTACAATGCTTCACACCGCCACCACTCGTCCAGCTTCGTGTAACATGTGTGGTCACTTTGATCTTACATGTGTTGCGATTGCTCGAATAAACACTGCATAACTGTAATTGTTGTAGAAAGCGCCGCAAATTGCTGTTTGATCAGGTGTCAGTCTAACATCCTATTCACTTCATTCGCCGGCTATGAACTATATTGAGAGCTAGTCGTTTCGGGCACGTATTGCTTAGATAGCCGTTTCAACTGTAGAAGAAATAATTACACATTCCTATATGCTGTATATGCACAATTATAATAAATGTATAGCAATGTATACCTTCATCGGTAAAAAAAAGGTAAAAACAATGTTCTAGTGCATTTATCCAAACTTTTAGAATGAGTGGGTAAACTGCAGTTACTCCTTTGCGTACTCGATGTAACTGTTAATAATTTCACAATTAAAGTGCTGTACTACATGACTTCACCACATCGAGATTCGAAATACACTTGGGAAGTTACGCAGCGAGATGTAGAGCCAACCATCACGCGAAGACTGCCATTCGCACACAGTTGATTGCTGCATGCTTGTGTATCTAAACAAACAAATATGTCAGACAGTTTTATACTAAGGTAGATTACATAGCTACAATGAAAACATGGTGCAAGCAAGAATTCCTCTGGGGCGAATACATATGGACAACTTAAAGTGCCTACGACACGTTTTTGTCTTCTGTTTTTGTTCATATTAAAAAAAAATCTAAAACAGGAATTGGTAGATAACTGAGATCAGGAGACCAGTATGTGGTAAACCTTAGGTAATGTAGTAAACATTTTTTTACAAAGTTAGGCCAAGTACTCAATATAAGTGTGTGGTGCAATATTAGGCCATGTTGGTACAAGGGTAGGCCGAATGATTAATATAAGTGTTTGGTGCAACGTTAGGCCATGTTGGTACAAGAATTAGGATATGTAGTCGATGTAAGTGTGTATGTGTGGGTGTGGTGCAATGTCAAGCCACATTGGTAAACATTAGGCCATGTGGTCAATACAAGCGTGTGATGCAACATTAAGCCATGTTGGTAGAACGCTAGGTTATGTAACCAGTGTGTGGTGCAACGCTACGCCACATTTGTACATTTGGCCGTGTAACCAATACAAATGTGTGGTGCAACTTCTACTATATAAATCGCAATTGTACTTACGCGATCTATTCCAGTTGTATGTGTAGATGAGTGGCGGCATAGGAGGCGGTCCCAAGACAGCAATGTCAGGCGGCGGTTTCAGAAACGTTGTGTTCATTACATCAGTCTTGTTTCTTTGCACTGGAGAAGATGTATGATAAATCAATACATTGAAATTGTGTGTTCAGTAGGCAGACGAATACGATATCTGGAGCGAACCGAAACGATACACTTGTCGCGTTTTCTGAAGCACTAATGCAAATCAAAAACATGGTTTTGCAGGAAGCAGTCAGTCCCACACGAATGTTGACCCAACATTGGGCTTCCGAAATCAATAGTGATGGTGATCTTTTAACAGATGCTCACCATATAAGTTATGTGTGTCGCATCTGGTAAAGTCTACATGTATCATCTTAACCTACTGTACAGTGAGTGGTGACATTATATAATGCCTACTGCAGTGGAAAAAATCACAAGAAGTTATCAAACATATTAACAGTATTTAGTTACCATAACAAAATATATTGTATGTAAAACGTGACGAAACTAATGCATTTACACTAAGATACAAATTGTTATCAACGACTGTTTTATAACAAAAGTACACAAATATCTTCACAAGTAATGCCTCCATATTCTTGTGGGCAGGAACAATGAAATGTCTTTCAGCGTACAATGACCACCACCATTATGGCATTGGTGACTTAGGCACGTGTCAATAGCTAAACACATATAGTAAACAAGCACTGTCATTGTACACACAGTGATGGTGGGCTGATGACCAAAGTGCTCATTTCCACACAAACTAATGGGCTACACTTAAACAAACTAATGGGCTACACTTAGACAAACTAATGGGCTACACTTAGACAAACTAATGGGCTACACTTAGACAAACTAATGGGCTACACTTAGACAAACTAATGGGCTACACTTAGACAAACAAATGGGCTACACTTAGACAAACTAATGGGCTACACTTAGACAAACTAATGGGCTACACTTAAACAAACTAATGGGCTACACTTAAACAAACTAATGGGCTACACTTAGACAAACTAATGGGCTACACTTAAACAAACACGTACAATGTATTCACAACGTGTGTCATTTAAGCAACACCGAAGCGCGCTAACTATGACTTATGATGAAGTCATAAACCTGATGTTCCTCAACGATTCTAAAGATATATTTTCTATTATATACGGTGGATGCAGATCGCAACACGGGTCATGGGCACACATATACTAATATGTGTCATAATATGACATTGATTACTTCCACTAACTGAGGATGTCCAGGATGTTTATAAACAACATTCCACTTTGAAAGTAATTACACATGTCGAATTAATAACTATCTATGTGGTCATATAAAAACGTATTATGTTGGTTTGAATGCATGTTATTATATTGTATATATGGCGTGTATCCATATTACATGTCACCGTTTGGTAATCAGGCAATACGATTAGTCAATTTTCGACCTTGTGTTCTGTAATTTTGCATCAAAAATGCTGCGGTCACACATCATCACACTCCTGGAAGGAGACATGCTGGACCGGTAATATAACTCGAGATTCGTTTAGTTGGGTTAAACCAATGTTTCTGTATTATGGTGTATGGTGATGCACATTTCTAATATATGCAAGACACTGTGTCAACGATAGGTAATTACACGCTACTGGCATAAGAATTTTGAATTCTTACAAAAGCTATCATTTTCGAGAATAAGCAGTGGTCCATGTAGCCACTCCGCTAATGTTACCATTTAAAAAATATCCTAATGGTTTTTTAATTTGCTATCGTCATAGATGGTCTGAATGAGGTTAGTTTGTTGATCTTTGATTCTAATGTAATTGCAAGACAATAAACGTATTTGACCAGCTCTCGGTCAGCATCAATTGAACCACAAACATTGCAATTTTCAAAAGAACATAATTACAGACGTGTTCAGTTCTTCAATAATTGTGTTAGATAAAGTTTCAGCAAATACCTTCACAGGTTGACACAACGTAACCTGGTGCACATTTGCAATGGAATTCGCTACCATTAAACTCGCAGCGAGCTCCGCTTTGACATTGATTGCTTCTGCACCAGTTGTAAACTACAAGAAAATAAAAATCACCAGGCACTATAAAAATGAACGACGATACAGATCAGATGGCAGAAATGTATGCTCATTTCAGAAAAGAAAATCTTTACAAGCAAGCTGTTGCATCAAGAGTTACTATATATTTCATCTTGGTACTAATTAATCACTTGCGCTGTTCCTGAAATGATCACTGTCGTATCCCTCGGCTGATCTCAGCTACCACCCTATTCAGTGACCACCAACAACCCTCGCGCAGGTTACTCTAAACACATGCAGTAGTTATTAAAATATGTGTACCGAAGACTTTTTATTTTTAGTTCCAATATTTTCGACTTAATCGAGATATAGTTGCGTCATGCTGCGTTGACATAGGTTCGGCGACTTCATTGTGTCGTGACAAAAACATGTTGAAATATTTGCGTTTCTTTTGTTGTTCAGTACAGATGAAGATAGTTGGAACTGAATCGAAAAACACGGCTTATGTGCTAATAAGATGATTCTGATTGATTTGATCGATTCCTCATCAATACCTACTTTCGCAGTCTTTTCCAATGAACGGTTCCATTCACCAACACTTGTAGTCATGCTCAAGTTTGTCTCATGTTCCACTGTTCTTACAATGCGGTGACTCACACCGGCCATAAACTACATCGCAAAGTGTGTTCCGTTGCTCTAATATTTATCTACTTGAAGATGCACATATAATTCCTATATCTTTGCAATCGCATATTGCTGTTCATTCTCATATGTCTCTTTAATACGTGCATTCTCCCCATAGCTGCCTATATCGTTTCGAATTAGCAAGGGAACTATTTTCTGCTGATTTAATATACAACTCAACTCAACTGATCTAAAAACACTGCTGGTTGGTTGAAATAAGTGCAAAACAAATGCCAATGTGAATGAAATAAATGTCACGTAAGTGCAAGTTAAACTTCGCACAAAACGATATATGGTTTAGCTAAACCGTTTTAGTTAAACCGGTTTACGTTTGAAAGTTGTGAGCGTTCACACATGCGATAGCTAAACCGTTTTAAGGAGGAAGCTGGTATGCGCACATGCGCAATCTAGCATAACAAAATTCTTTGTTTATGTTTCAAACAGGAAGCGACGAGGCGCGAGATCGAATGCACATGACTGTGACGTACTTAAAACGTTTTAGCTAATACGGTTGCGTTCACACTTGCAACTTAAACCGTTTTAGCTAAAACGGTTTAACTAAACCACCTACTGAAGCGGTTCAGCTAAACCGTTTTAACTAAAACGTTTTAGCGCTAAATCGCCTTCACACTTGTGTTTTCGGACTGGATTAGTTAAAACGTTTTAACTAAACCGTTTTAAAGTGTAAGTGTGAACGCAGCTTTAGTGGTGATCTGCAGTCCTCGACCTACCGCTTGCGGCACGCACTCTATGTACATTGTCTCTCCGTTGACACTTTCTCTGGAGATGTATCTGCACATCCGGTAACGTACTTTATACGGACCGACTTGAACGTCGAAATTTTGCAGGTTCCAACCTGACGACGAGGACAAGAGAAGTTGATTCCGTTCAAACAATTAGTTTATGTCAGTCACTTGCTATACGTGTCCATTCGTTTGTTGTAGCCATAGTGGTAATTGGTATGAACACATTATTTTCACCGTACGTATTGGAAAATATAAGTCAACTCACCACAACAATCTGAACGGTTTGTTATGACCACGATTTGAACTGAGAGAAGCTCGGCGACAATAAACTTCCACCAAGGTCTATATTCAGATGCTGTTTGTGAGCAACTGCGATGGGCAAAGTTACCGTCTGTATTATCATATATAGCCTTTGATGCCGTAGCGAAATGAGTTAACGTTGAGGACTGAGACGTTGTTTCTCCAAGTGCCCAATTCTTGCTAGTCACTGAAAAAACGTCCTCACATTAATAAACCGGTACACTAGTGTTTTTGTTTTATCAACCCTACCATATAAATGCGTAGGGGAAGGCAGTGTTAGCTGAGCCATTTTTCATCCTTTTTGATATGTATGGCACAACTATATTTATAAGTCAAAATTGTTTTTACTCACATAAACTATGATTATTAGTAGATCATCGTATACCAAAATAATATATCTAGCATGCATAGATAATTATATATAGCTGATTCAAATAGGGCTGGTAAGCTGGCTCAAATAACACTTTGTGTGGGGTAAGTTGAGCCACAGTGCAGCGTAAGTTGCGTAAATGTTTTAATTGTATAATTTACGTAGGACTTGTACTAAAATGTCATAACAACTCAGCCAACACATCTACCCAATAGGCACAATACGTCTCTGACAAGTCTACACACTTAATTAATATATATATATATATATATATATATATATATATATATATATATATATATATATATATATATATATATATATATATATATATATATATATATATATTTATAGGCCAATCGCAACCAGTGTAACGATATTGTTAATATGTTGCCTTGAAGCTATCCGATGTCCCAATCTGCTTGGGAAAATTAATTCCTTGATGAATGATGATGATAAATTCCTTGATTTTAGGGTAGTGAACACACGTCTTCGATCTTTAGCTCAACTAACCTTCCCTTTGGCCTTGGGTGGCTCAACTAGCCCCGTTTCGACAATTAAGCTTTGTTTAATTAACTTCTCATTAATACACGAAGTGATGTAAATAATCTTCTTCCCTGTGAATAGTTAACCATTTGTAAGTGCACAGACAATAAAGTCTGGTCACGTGTTAATAGTTTACTCATCTGCAGACAATAATCACAATCTCCAAAAGTTTCGAAAAACATCAAAAACCATACTTTTGACTCACATTTTCTGACCGTTGTTACAAATAGCACTTATTATAGGTCAATCATGTTCTAATAATATGTTCAATCACTGGATGGTACCAAGTACTTGTCACTGCAGTAGTTTCCTGGGAAACATGGATGGCTCAACTAACCCAGTGGCTCAACTAACACTGCCTCCCCCTATTGTGCATGCATGGGTGACGCATTGCTGATAACATTAATCTGACAAGTATGTCTTAAGAGTAACACTGACAAAACAAATCTTTACACAGTTGGTATAATGTCGCTTTTAACTTGCGCTATCGCAAATCGAAATGACATAGAATATAATTACACTTGTCTTGCGCTAATAAAAGCACTAAAGCAAGTGCGGCGTCTTTTGTAGACTAATCCTACTTCTCGTAGTAATTTGGAGAGAGGCTTCTTGATATTATTAACAACAAATAATACTGTGATACCTATTTCACAGTTGCTTCCAGACATATGACCTTTGCACTTGCATTTGTAACCCCGCTCGTGATTTTCGCAATCGCCAACGTTCTTACAAGGCTACGAGTCGCATGCTTCTTAAACTACATAACACAAAACGTACATTACCAATCCCTTTCTATCATGACACATATGTCGACACTATTCCAGTGGGGATGATTGCATTTATAAACCATAAATTAAAATGTGTTTGGTTTTTTTGTGGCAATATTGACACTTAAGTGGTGACATGTTGTTACCTAAGACATCACTCAGTGGTTGTCACACTTATACAACAAATATGAATTTCGTGTTCTGGAGTATCAGTGAATTTCAAGTACACATGTATACAGTCTATAACAGCGTATTCTTCGCTGTATCTGGGTTAATGCCAGAGCAGATATGTTTCTTGAGCTGAGAATGTAAATTGCCTTTTCTATTGTTGGTGTAATTTTGCTCAGTTCCAGGAACCACGACAATAAATAGGAAGGTTTTATGTAATACATAAATAGGAAGGCTGTATCTAATACATAAATAGGAAGGCTGTATATAATACATAAATAGGAAGGTTGTGTGTAATACATAAATAGGAAGGCTGTGTGTAATACATAAATAGGAAGGCTGTGTGTAATACATAAATAGGAAGGCTGTATATAATACATAAATAGGAAGGCTGTATGTAATACATAAATAGGAAGGCTGTGTGTAATACATAAATAGGAAGGCTGTGTGTAATACATAAATAGGAAGGCTGTATATAATACATAAATAGGAAGGCTGTGTGTAATACATAAATAGGAAGGCTGTGTGTAATACATAAATAGGAAGGCTGTATATAATACATAAATAGGAAGGCTGTATGTAATACATAAATAGGAAGGCTGTGTGTAATACATAAATAGGAAGGCTGTGTGTAATACATAAATAGGAAGGCTGTATGTAATACATAAATAGGAAGGCTGTATGTAATACATAAATAGGAAGGCTGTGTGTAATACATAAATAGGAAGGCTGTATGTAATACATAAATAGGAAGGCTGTGTGTAATACATAAATAGGAAGGCTGTGTGTAATACATAAATAGGAAGGCTGTATGTAATACATAAATAGGAAGGCTGTGTGTAATACATAAATAGGAAGGCTGTGTGTAATACATAAATAGGAAGGCTGTATGTAATACATAAATAGGAAGGCTGTGTGTAATATATAAATAGGAAGGCTGTATGTAATACATATCAGGTCGCGGAACAATGGCAGCTCTTAATCGACAAACACGTCACGCTTATTCAATAGAATTTGCATACGCACTCACGCACGCAGCACGCACACGAAGGTATTTGTAATGCGAACTAACCTGGTTTTCCGTAGATGGCCACCTCCCACAGAGAGAGGAAATGTCTTGATTGTGCCGTGATTGTGACGCCGTGACCTCTGAAACTTCTGGCACACCTCGCATATACCTTAGCGCCACTAACAGGACACGTTTTGTAAGCGCATACGTGGTAGCGTGTGTAATGTGGACCAACGTGAATACCCAAATCGTGCAGACTTCGACCTGGTATTGACGAAGATAACTGCGCCACATAGGTTCACATCGTCAATAGTTCGAACCAGTTCGAGTTTGAGCGCAAATGTAAGTGCTAAGCTAATATTCTGATCATTTCTTAATTGAACCGCCAAGAAATAAATATCCCATTATGTAGTCAAAACAGTTGTGCTATACGACGGGTCAGCAATGATCAGAATGCAAACGTGGCGCATGCATTGGAAAGACCGAGAATTGAACCCTGAAAGAGATCTTACATCATTCACTTTAGCACCTTAGATGCTCTGATATCTAAACTGCAGTAGCTAAATACATCTTTCAGTAAAGTAGATTGTGGGCAACATTAACACCAATAGTACAACGATAACTTACCACAGCAACCAGGTGGTGTAATCAGCCCAATCAGCCCAATTCTTCATCGCTTCTGAGAAAGGTTACAAACACGCATTTGGTATGCAGTACTACAATCGTTTTAATATCTTGTATTGTATTGTATTGTATTGTATTGGTAATATTAATCGTATGGTTACTTCTTCATATTACACGATATGCAAGACCATGTGACGCCATTTTTTTCTAGCATCATTTTAGAAGAGTCTGCATATCCTGGCTATATATATATATTTGCAGTTATTGCTGTATTATGCTATATGTATTTATAAGTATTATTTTTTTTAGTATTTTATGTTATAATTTTTATTTATAAATATAATACTATGTTCTTATAGTAGCGTTTTATGTTTATTTTTTTTTATTTTTCCCATTCTCTGATGCGCCACGAACAATCTTGGTTCTAGCGCTATATTAAAGCAAATATATTGTTGTTTTAACGTAACCGCCAAACATATTAAAAGGAGACCAGCAACAGTGTTAAGTGTAGTGTGATGCGTATTAATCCAACACTGTATTACTTTGACATGTTTCACCAGAGAAGCCGATCTGACAGATGCAGTGGAAGCTTACTGACATCTGTCTACATATCGCACCATTTCTACACGGATTGAAATCGTATGGTTGATATCCTGTAAGCACAATTCACATGAATAGATACAATTTCCATGCAACATAACGCACAATGCAATTTACGTACATGTTCTTTATAAGATTTTAGCGAGAACATTTGTAGTCAGTATAAACTTTGTTATAACTTTTATAATTTAATAATGAGCTTATGTTTATCATGGCATTTCTATAACTCAGAACTCATAAATAGTAAGATCATGTGTCAGTTATCATAATATGAAATTTATCATCTTTGCTTGATATACACAAGTCATTCATAAGACACTGCGGTAGCATAACACACTTTTAAAAACACATCGTTTTAGAGTAGCTAATTTATTATTTCCTGATATAAACATTTTTATTTGCATTTATTATTAATTTATTATTACAATATAATTAATAATGCTGAATACGTTATGATTGCATGTGTGTAAACCACCTGAGAACATTCATCAATAAAGATTCTTGATTGATGAATGTATGAATGAGACGATGGGGAAACTCATAATATCACTTACTTTCGCAGTTGGTTCCGTTGTAGTAGTGAGGACACTGGCCAGTGAACCTTTTGCGTTGCCAATCAACATCAAACCGACCGTTGTTTTGACAAGGCCGTCACTTGCAGGGATCTTCAAAAGCTACACGACGCAAGATAAAAAAGACGTATTGTTGTGTGGTAGGAGCATATTGATCCTGAGCTCATCATATCGTGGTTAGGAAGCCTAGCAATCTATACAACGGCATATTTAATGTATGTTCTATGCCGTGTTCTAATTTATTTATGATATGAGAAAGCGAGACACATTGTCATAATAATATATCATTATAATAATAATATATATTATATATATATATATATAAATATATATATATATATATATATATATATATATATATAAATATATATATATATATATATATATATATATATATATATATATATATGTATATGTATATGTATATGTATATGTATATGTATATGTATATGTATATGTATATATATATATATATATATATATATATATACACATATATGTATATATATATATATAAACACATTACCATAATAATAAAATATTATGACAATATGTCTCGTTTTCTCATATTATAAGTCAATTATAGCATATACTGGCTTAGAACAAACACACTGGCGTAATAATAATATATTATTATGATAACGTGTCTTGTTTTCTCATATCATAAGTCAACGAAATATATATATATATATATATATATATATATATATATATATATATATATATATATATTACCGTTTACTTGTGATAAGAGAAAACAAGACACGTTATCATAATAATATATTTTATATATATATATATATATATATATATATATATATATAAACATGTAATAATAATATATTATTGTGAAAATGTGTCTTCTTTTCTCCTATTATAAATAAAAGGCATCGTAAGCTGCATGAAGGAAATTGTGTTCATATTTATTAAGTCAGCAATTGCTTAAAACTCCAACCTCAACTGATTTAACCTATCGTGAATCCAGTTCGTTGATGTCCAAAAATGTAGTGTTTGAACACTGTTGATTTCACATGGAATGACCCAGATACATATAATCTGAAACTTTGTATTCAGGTTTTGTTTTGCATTTGACAACAATATTTACATAAACGTCTTACTAGAGACGGAATAGGTAGTAAAATCAGTTATAGGATTTGATATTGCGTTGGAATCTATTGATTAGATACAAGAACAAAATACGTGTATTTGCAATATTTTTTTAACATGAAGCCATTGGAATAGGGAAACCAAATATGCTACATTACACATGCATTGTACCTACCTTTCACATAAAATAAATTGAAATTATAGCTCCATGACCAAATAGCATTTTTGGCTGCTAAATATGGGCCATTTTGATCAATATCTCATAAAATAATCAAGATAGAAAGGTCAAACTTATATATATATATATATATATATATATATATATATATATATATATATATATATATATATATATATATATATATATATATAATGGAGAATAAGCATGCCAAATCTCAGAGTTCTAGAACAAATACTTTTTTAGTTATTGGGTTATATTAATCTTAATGCACATATTTGAAATGGTCATAGCTCAGAAACTATTCGAGCTGCAGCCCTATGGTTTGACACGTGTGGTTATATTTGTGGATTAATTGGTAAAACATTTTTTGAATTAAAAAATATGAGTGCAACAAGATTATCTAATTATGGTTGATTTGATACGGAATGCCACATATGGTCGAATCCCATGAAACTTCAACACGTGGTATTTTCGGATATTGCTTATTAAAAACCGATGGTCTTGTACGTGTAGCGCATGGCGTGGTCTTTTGCGCCATATATAATTGTCCATATGTGAGACATCAATCCTGCTCTGCATAATTTAATAAACCGTCAATTTGGCTATTTTTGCTGTTTTTTACTTTTCTTCTAATTCGTTTACCTGTAAGACCAGTGTACACAAACGTAAAACAAAGACACATTGATCGAACCTGTAAAAAAATTTTGTCTGCCTTACGAATCCCAAATTTAGGACTGCTCAAAATTACAAAAAAAAAACATTGGCGCAGATAATTAATTTTGTATATTGGTTAACCTTTTATATGTTTTGAAGCAGTATACACTGGAACATTTTATGACGTATGCGAAGAACTGGTAGAAAAGAAATATCAGTGGTGGTCAATAAACGTCAGCCTTATGAATCCATTAAGAACAACCGAAACAAGAATACGTATAGCGAAATTTACTGCGGAAATATACATTTTGAATACAGTATCTGACTTGGAGATTTGATTCGTAAGGCAGGGGATTCGCAAGGAAGATCAGCCTTTTTAAAAACTTACTAAGGGATGTACAAAACCATGTAGATATGCTTAAATTGTATGAAATAGCAGGAATCGTATCCTTTTGTATATTGATATGTAGCAAAAGTATCTTTTGTCTATTTTGTTCAAGATTAATTAATTAATTGAATGGTTATAATACATAAATAGTAACTTAGAAAGACGATATATTCTTAAATAACTGATGTTGATGTTCTATATTGTGGAACGCAACGTTCTGACAAACTTGTTAACTTGAACTAGATATACAACCGGAGGACTGGTCACCACCGGAGGACTGGTCACCTCTGGAGGACTGGTCACCACTGGAGGACTGGTCACCACTGGAGGACTGGTCACCTCTGGAGGACTGGTCACCACTGGAGGACTGGTCACCACCGGAGGACTGGTCATCTCTGGAGGACTGGTCACCACTGGAGGACTGGTCACCACTGGAGGACTGGTCACCACTGGAGGACTGGTCACCACTGGAGGACTGGTCACTTCTGGCGCTTGCGTTATTGAACTTTCTTTCTTTGAGGAAAACATCACATACAATGTTCGCATTTAAGGCAATACAGGATCCACTTGTACCCTACCAAACATATTAAAATTGTGCACACTAATAATTATGCAACTGTATGTGTCTAGCTGTAATTTGAACAAGATGTAAATTGCCATTTTTCGATAATTGTGCCCGTTTTGACCACAGCCCTTTTGATACGTTTTACCTTTGCATCCAATTGGAAAATCAATTAAATAATAAACATATTTGTGAAACATAACTTTGGTATATGAATATAACAATATTCACGATTTTAATTCGTTGCGCATACAGTGCGGGTTCCGAACACGCAGTAGCATTTTCGTGCCGTGCCAGTGGCGTCTTATTTCTAGAAACGGCTTTTCGTCATAGGTATATCACATAAAAACAAATTTTTTTGCACTCAATCGATAAATTAATTGGCATATGTACCTAAGTATAGCCAGAAATTATTAATGACGTATACTTCTCAACGTGTTCAACAAAAAATTGTTTCTTCCATAATAGATCAAAAAGTCTGCTTCTGCTTCGATTGTATAGGAACACGCCATCTTGTTGACAAGAACAATTAACGTAACAAGTGTTGTGGTTTTGCTAAACTTCTTTTTATTTTGTAAATTGTACACTGTATATGAGTAAAATCAAACCAATATACTAATGTTTATTAAAAAAAATGTACGAACATTCGCTTCAACCGTTAACTTTATTTGGATAATTCAGCGCCAGTCAGCGTGTTAACATTGGTAACGTAGTTGCCAGTGAGAAAGTAGGAACCTGTTACATGATCGGAGCGATAACAGAACTGCCTATGTTAATGGGCCGAGATGCGCTTCTTACTATAAATAATCTTTGACGAAATACAAAAACGAACGTGTAATCTGAGGTTACAGTACGACTGTAGCATGGCAGTGATGTACACTGACACAGATTCATCACAAATAAACGTTTTCCAGGTATTGCTACGACTTTTAGCCCAACTAAATTAGTTTTGTTTTCTAGTAACTTCATGCGTTTTTATCTGCCTTGCGAATCCAGACGTGAAACTTGTTTTGATAATTTACTACAATACATATTAGACTGTCGCCGCAAGATCCATTATTTCCAAATACAAATAAATCATTGCGAAATGAGTAATGGCGTCAATATAAATCCAGTATAACAATGCAGATAACCCTCTATAACACTGAACAAGTATAAACTAATTAAAATAAATATTTCACGCTTTCCGATAGCAGCAACATGTTGTGCATATGTCACAGTCATCACATTATGACTACAAGATTTAACAAGATTTAACAAGAATGCCATCCCAAACAACAAGTTGATGGCAACAGATGGCAAGTGGACAAGGAAGCCATTGGCTTATCGAGAGTCCAACAATTTTCTCATCTATGTGTAGCCCGCCCTTATCAAATATCTGTCAATTCTATTTTTAAACATATTCACACTATTAGCATTAACACAATCATTTGGCAGTTTGTTCCGTTCATTTATCACCCTCTGTGAGAAAGAATACTTTCTTATGTCCAACCTACACTGTTCCTTAACAAATGCTGCTTTGTGTCCTTTGGTTCTAGTGCCTTCTTTAAGTTTGAAGAACACATTCCTATAAACGTCCTCATAACCGTTCACTATTTTAAACACTTCTATTTGGTCTCCTCTTAGTCTCCTGGTTTCTATGTTGTCAAACCACATTGTAATAAGCAATTTTGGTAACTAAGGTCTCTAAATTCTGGAATCATTTTAGTTGCTCTTCGTTGTATTCTTTCTAACTTGTCTATGTTCTTTTTACGATATGGCCTCCATGCTTGAATACAATATTCCCAATGTGGTCTAACTATTGCTTTGTACAGAGGTGCAATTAGCTGTTTCTCCTTATACATGATAGTTCTCCTAATTAGCCCTAGAATTTGATTTCCTTTCGAAGCAGCAATCCCACGTTGCTCTGAAACTTTCACGTCAGCACTAAATGTTACTCCTAAGTCCTTTTCCTGTGTGGTTCTACCTAGTATAGCATCCATGTCCTATGTTCTAAGTAACCCCCCTGCGCTTCTAGTTTAAATTGTGTTTACTACCAAAAATATTTGATATGCTACCCATGTCACTGTCTACTGCTGCTGAGAGTCCATCCGCAAATACTGCTAACCCCTTTCCACTTAGATGAAGCCCGTCCTTCATGTACATATCCGCCCTTCCAACAAATCTTCCCCACAAATCCAACTTCCTCTTCCCTACATAGTTTGTCGATTAGCATGTTAATTGCCATCCCCCGGCAATTTCAATATCTATGACTCCTCCTTCCTATTATTGGTAAAATTCCTTACAGTAATACCTGCTCAACGAGCGTCTGCTTTAGTGTTCTGACCAAATTCCTGTATTTCCTAACTATGGCAGTTGTACCCTCCCTCTCACCGGTATTTGTCCCTACGTGTACTAAAACAGATCCACCATTGCCCGAACCCACGATGTTTTCTGCCCTCTCAGTTGTCGCCTCTATTTTGACCCATGGCAAGCAAACTACCACGTCATCTCCCTTGTTTAAGACTCTGTCGGTCTTCCTAACTATTGAGTCCCCCACAAATACCCTCGCTCTCTTTCTCACCCCTCTATCATTGCCTCGGAATAGCTCTTCCGATGGATCCCCTTCATCACATTCTGTCCTGCAGCCTTGTCACTTGGTGGTAGACTGTTATCAAGCTCTCTCTCACTCATCAACCTGTCACCTTTCCCTCCCGCCGCTTGGCTAACTTGCGCTCCCGTCGCCTTCCCTCCTGACACCCTCCCTCCCGTCGCCTTAACTATCGTCTCCTTGCCCCCAACTCCTTCGCTACTGTCTCCCCCACTCCCCTTTCCTTCGATCCATTTGTCTTCCCTCCCATTTCTTTCCTTCTCGTCTCCTTTCGTCCTGTCTCCCTACGTCCCGTCTCCTTACGTCCCATCTCCCTACGTCCCATCTCCATACGTCCCATCTCCTTACGTCCTGTCACCTTACCACCCCTCAGCCTCCACCCAGGCTGAGGTGAGCTCTCCCTAGCATCTCTCTGTTGTCTTCCCCCACTTTATCATTTACAGTCCCCCCACCAGAACCACTGGCGCAACCCACCTGCTCCATTCCCACCACTGCCACAACGAGCAGCCTCAGCTGTTTTAACTCCACCTCAAGTTCCTTCATCCTCGTACATCCCCTACACTCAAAACTAAAACTATCCGCCTGAACCTCAGCCCAGCACTTCTCGCACCCGGACTTGACGAAGTCCACCAAGTTGCTACAACTGTTGCATATTAAATGCCTGGTGGCCTTTACCTGCCGTTTGCACGGCGCCATCACAAAATTTAGACTTAATGTGATTGCTACGTTAGCATTGTATAAGGCTGTTTTTGTGTTCAAAAGAACAACTTTCGGCTAATATACTTGCTAACTATGTCTTTTCTACTAAGCTCGCACGAGCAAAAAAAGCCTGCCACCTAGCGAATACGGAGAACACTGTGTAAACAAAACAAAGAAGTCAGTGTAAACGAACTTACGCTAAAATCCTGTTGTTAATTCCTTTTTGCCGAAATCGTTTACTACAATTATATCAGATATTACCCTATGTATGTAATTTATGTAAAAGTATCACTTTATCTAATATATACAGCTGAGTATATAAACTAGGTCACAACTGTTTTCATTGTATAAAAATAATGTATTTATGATGTATACATATTATTGTATTGCATTTTACTATTTGGCTTATTATAAAGCTCGTATACAAACATACATTTGATTTTGTTGTCTTCAGCAAACGAGCCACGGTTTCCATGTCATTAACTCTTTTGTAGGTAGCTTTGTCCCGCATAAATATATTTAACAATGTATACGATAGTTTGGTACACCAGTTTAATTCACAAACTCTCCCTTATCGCTCGTTGAATTTGAGTCCGCGAAAAATACTGCCTATGTTAACAAAAACAGTTTCTTAATATGTGTCTATAAGAAGTTTGTGTATATAGTATATGTGTAATAGTAATGCTTATTCTAACCAATATTCCCACTGTTTCTGACTATTCAATATGCTATCTAAATTTTCGAATGGTAAACAGCCCTATTAACGCTCACTGACTTCCCTGTCGGAGTCCGGAACTAACGTACTCTAAAATCCTGCCTCTGACTAATATTATATGCGACAGTAATACTTATTCTATTCGATATTCCACTTTTGTGTAAATTATCTACACCAATTTCAAGTCGCTGCTGCACCAAGATTCCGGAAGTCACATGATATTACTGGTTTTATTTTAACACCACTGAATGGAATCATTTATGGGATTCGTACGGCAGATGAGAGGAAAACGTCTTACACGTTATCGATGTACTGTGGGGAGCATAGTGGGATTTAGTGATCCACATATCGTTTCTCAAACACCACAACACGTATATTTTACGGCAGCCAAATATGAAAATGACACGACAAATTTAACTGTTCATCGTTGGAAACTCCATGTGTGTCAACGTTTCATGGGATTCAACCATACATGCAATTCAGCTCACCTTGTACACCATAGAACGCCACCTCACATAGAGTAAGATATGTCCGCCTGCTGCAATCTTCACGCCGTATCCTTGACCATCACATTTCACATGTTTTGTTTCACCCAAATGAATGTTTTTGTCGATATATTTGCATTTGTGATACGATCCCAGGGGTCTCCCTAGAAAAAAATAGGCATGGGTCAATTGGCCCATACAAGCAAAATTGTATGGGTCATTTCAATGATGATTGGGTCAATATAGTTTTGGCCGGAGATGTGTTTTACATTACAAATGCGACGGATCATGTATGTCAAGAGAACAACTTATGTTGTACATACAAAATTGGTATGACGTTAAAGCAATGATTTAAAGTGAAACTATTTTGGAATCCTCCACAAGCCCCGTGTAAACAAAGGCTGTTTTCAAAAAGCTTTACACAAGGAGTTAATATTACTGCTAAAAAAACTGTATGTTGTATGTTGATGTATGTGTATAGAAGGAAGTATTTCATTGTCAGCACACATGCACAAGGCACAGCAGTATGTGTACTGTATCTGCAGCATCAGAATATACATACTGACTGTGACAGTCTGGATTAACATATATATGACAATCAAATCACAAGAACATCTTAGACAAAACATTACAAGTGAAATGTTTTTTATTTTGACTGGTGTCAAAACAATCTGGAAGTATACAATCAATATGAGATGCAAATTATCCAGAATTATAATTAATTGCACACAGATCAAATATTTCGTTAAAAACAACGCATCACTAACTGGACATTATTCATTAGTGATTACTATCCCTCCTGATAATTTATATAATTATTAATATACCCACATTAATTATTGCTGCTATACATAACAGAATGCTAAATAAATAACAAAATAAAATTAATATCTAGCGGTAGTTATTCACACAAATACAATCGTAACTAACAGCATATTTATATCCTAACATATATAAATATAGTGCTAATACTTCACCTGATAGCTATGTATCGGCCAGATAATAAATTACAATTGATATAATTATAGCTTTACTTATTAGAACTTGGGCAGGGCCACTTACATGGATGCTGTGTAACACTCAGCCCTAATACTTGACACCAACTGAGGTACTTGTGTCAGTGATAAATTGGAGGGAAACAACTAAGATTGTTTTTATCCAAAGTTTGCAAGATAGTACTTTCTGTACCCTTCACATAACAAGTAACAATATTGAAATAATTACAGAACTCAAGACACTTGCACAACCCAATGACTGGTCACATCCACTGTGTAATTAGGGAATAAAACATACCAACACAATAAAGCTGGTGAAACAAACATGTTACTTGATTGAGCAAGACAACTGTTCTGGTCCAGGTGAACCCACAGAAGCTGAAATTATGTCAAGCCAGGATGACACTCCCTGCAGACAAAATTACTGGAAATCACTTCTATTTTGTCTTAGATCATCATCCTTTACTTTGGGCACTATGGAATGACCCATCACTTTAGTTAGCAAAGATTTTTGCGGTGGCAATGTTCGCGCCATGTTTTCAATGCTAGTTTGAAATCAAACTCCTCCAACCTCCTTCCAAGTGCACTCGCATCAACTGGTCACAGTGCTCAATACTGAGCCTACTTCGCAGTGATGTCAGAGTGAGATTCTGCACACTGAATGTACGTTCACAATCGCACGAGTGGACCGGGTGAGTGACAGCTAGGTAGGCCAACTTGATCAGATTTGGGAATTCCTCTGCATGGAACCGTGCCAGAATCTGCCAGAGGTCAGCTAATTTGGCAATGGTATCCTTGCGAGTTGTGACATTTGTGGTTACAGTTGTTTGCCACTCTTCAAGCATCGCTTTAACACTGGCATGGATGTAGGGAGCGGACCGGTACACCTCATCCGGTATACTTCCCGACGAAGTCACTTGCTCCAGTCCCTGTCTACTTCCAGTTGTCTGCTCTGGTGTAGTCATTTGTCCCGGTGTTAGAGTCTGTAAAAACCATTGAATACATATAATTGAATAAGTAAAATTAATTAATCATAATTTGCAATGATCCAAAACAGTTGCACTAGGTGATGTAAAGTTGGTTTATTAACAAGGTGATATTGAACTGACAATAGCAAATTACTACAGAATAGCTCTATGTACAGCAATTTGCACACACAATTATACACGGAATAACAGACAAGCAACCACCACAACATAACCCTTGCTGATATACGTTTTTTGGCTGTTAAATTTGGCTTTATTTATCACACAATACACTTTGTGACTTAGTCCAACTTCCGCGTATTGACAACTGGCGTTGACGGACTAGCAAAATTATAGGCGATACAGCGCCCACTGTGGCACTGGCACGTCCCATGATAATGATAAGCGTATTATGACACAAATCAAAATTGTTTAAATATTCGGATGTTGAACGACAGTTATTATGAGGTATTTCCTAAATTAATGTATGATAAATATTGCATGTCAACGCAATTAAGATAATACGGACGCTACGGTTGTCGTGGGAGATATTACGTCATGTGCAAGTTACGATTTATGCCAATTACGAATTACTTCTATCACAAAACGACACGTTCTAAGGCACCGTATAATGAATATATACTTACATTTTGACAGAAAAAATTTCGGATGTCCGGCTGATTCAGTTTTCTTTTCTTTTTGGGCGGCATGTTGAATTTCGGTGAACGTGTGACAATGTCGCGTATACGAAACGCCGCGTAAGCATTGTGTGTTTATTCGGACTCCGCTGTGTGGCGCCACTGTTTGTTGCTTCTACAGTCAAGGCGAAGTCACGTAGTCGTGGTAAGATCGACGCAAGAACGTAGGACTACCGTATAAAATAACCGCATCAACGATAAGAGTGGTTATATTAGCAATATAAGACTATACTAAATTAGTATATCCTTTATATGTTTACTGGTTATGAGGACTTTTCAACCGACGTACAACAGCAAAGTGGTGTTATCAAAGTGACAACATGATACGGGCCCAACTATAGGCAAGCCCGCACGCCAATTGTCCCAAGCGTTAAGACGGATGCGCGTCATTCTACAGGGGAACGCGCCATTGGCGCATGGCGCGTCCCAAAAGAGACCCCTGCGATCCAGAATATGGATCAATCTCGACCACCAGGTGACGCAAGCGGCCGGCTAAAGGAGAGAAAAATAACACAAGTGTACATTCAATTCGTCTTCTATTTTATCAAAAGCATAGTCGGAATTCGGAATGTCCACAGTAGATGTTACACAACATTTAACAAGGTTGCCATCCAAGGCAGATGGCAAGTGGACAAGGAAGCCATTGCCTTGTCGAGAGTTCAACAATGTTTCGCTTATATGTAACCTGCTCTTCTGATATATTTTGCAATTCTGTTTTTAAACATATTCACGCAACTAAGATTTACATAAATTGATAATGTGTAGTTAGTTGGCTCCATTCCTGTATTGCCCTACACGAGAATGACTATTTTCTTATATCTAATCTACGCCGTTTCTACTATAGCAACCGATATCATATCAATTCAACTTACCACAGCAATCGGCACGGTTCGTTATGACCACTTGTTTGACATCGATTAGTTCGTCGAAAATAACCTTCCACCATGCACTCCACTGATAGCTCGTGTGAGTGCAGATGCCATGGATAAATTCACCATCTGCATTCCCATCTAAGGTTCTTGCGGCAACGTAATCCCATAATGTTGACGATTGCGATGTTGTCCCTCTGAGTGCCCAATTCTTCGCTAATGCTGAAAGAATTAGTGAAATGATGTGTACATGCATTCGCATGTACGTGCATCCCTTGTGAAAACATACCATCGTATTCCTTGATATATACCATGGCGTTTTTAAAGAAGTAAACCATTGTAAAAATACCATGGTGTTTTGAAACAGGTAAACCATGGTACACCATACAATTACCATACACAATATATGAAAAAGCATTGTCTACCACAATTTACCACGTAATATCATACCATGATATACCATGGAATTCCATGTAATACCACCAAATACCATGGTATACTTTCATAAGGGAGATTACACCGCACAAATATCATTTTTCACTTTAACTGTTCGATTTCGAACACCAACTCAACCTCTCGGTGAAACATTCGACCATAATGCAGTTATTGCGTAAAATCTATTCATAATTCCATCACTATCATATAAATTAAGGGGAAATATGGCAGCTGGATAAAAAAAAATTATTTGCATAATGCAAGTTTTATGCCCAAACTATCAGACCCACCTTTGACGTGGCAACAAACAAACTGACCGCCGTATGAAGGAATTATAGCCACTCTAAAAATTACAACACTTAGTAACAGTAATGGATATTTTGTCATATATATATATATACTACCTCGCAAGAGGATACGATTGAATGAAAAACATGATACAAATATGTATATATACATAATTAGCTTCCTAGAAGCATTTATATTTCACTACAAGCGTCGTGTAAAACACATCCCAATTTGAACAATGACTTGCGGAATGAACATTTTTGATAAATTTATATTCAAATAAAAGAGTTAGGTGAGTGTGTGCTCTTTTTGATTTATAGTGTACGACCTACATGTTGCGATGTCCCGTCATGCAGTGCCTGCCTGATGCTGTGGTGCTGATTTGGCCCGTGTAGTATCTACCGTCAGCACTTATGCGGCATTCATTGACGTCAAATGCATCTACAAAAGATGCACACGTAAAGGAATGAACATTGAATATATGACATGTGGCAAGCTGCGAGGCGACGAGAAGCGTAAGACCATAGGATCTCTACTCTGCAGCACCAAAGACGTGCAGACTGGGTGCATGCTGGACAACGTCGCATTTCAGTCCTGGAAGATGTGGATGCGCGGGCCCAGATATAACTAGACAAACGAATGCTCATGTACAATGCTATGGTTGTTTCAGTTAAAATCTACTATTAAGTTACATTTTTACAAAGTTAATCATTTTAATGGTGGGTTATTTCTCTCTCAGTAACATCCCATACGAGTCTGCAGGTGCCCATGAATGCATTCATTTCATTTAAATATGGAAACATAGATTCTTAAAAACAGTTACACTACTTGAATATTGTCTTACAAGTTTTATTATTTCTTAGACCAGTTAATTATTTGCATTACATTGCATACTAACCTGGATCATATCCAGTATACCTCGAGTGAAACTGGACTATGAGTATAAGTATACCAAGTGGAGATAACGGCAGTAACATCTGCATCGTCCGCCCTTTGACCGAATGAAGACACCCTATAAGGAGGAAAGCTGACTGTTATAACCTTAGCGCTTGACAGAACGTTTCTACATTAATGCAATCTGTGTGCACAATCTGGCAATCAAATTGCATTAAAGTAATAAATCTCATTCTTTGTTGGCAGGACGTTTGGCACGTATGTCGAAACACAGAACGAATCTAGAAACCATTTTAGTCAAAACAATTGTCATATAATTACAGTAGTACAGTCGACTTTCGCTATATGGAACATTTTGGAACAAACTGTTTCATATATCCAATGTTCCTTATATCCGTGGGTACATAAAACAGGGCAGGCCAGAAAGGAACGGGGATTTCAGAGACGTTGTTCCTTTTCAGTGGGTGTTGCTTACATCGGTTGTCCTTATGTCAAAGTAATGATGAATATATAATGAACAAGTTATATAACGTTCGTAACTAAACTTCTACAGATTTCCGGCTTGCAACATACAATGGGGGGGGGTGGCAGGTTTTCTTCTTTATATTAGTAGAACAAATCGTTCACAATTTTAAGATTATATGCTCTCGTTTTGCCTTTTGGTACCAACCTCCCATTTCCCACTTGTTTTTTGGCCAACCTCCCACTTCCCATTATTGCGGATAGTTCACCTCCCACCTCCCACATATATTACCAAGCTCCTACATCTCACCAATGTTTAGGACCTATCCCGTCCCCCCCTGCATACACACCCCAAGGCCCAAGGCCAAGCCATTACCTCCCGCCACACACCCCTCACACGTCAAAACATGACTCTATATAAACAATGACAACATCTACATTTGACTACAACACAGACTACACTCAATACACTGACTGTACATATAATATAGTCATAGTCATAGACATAGTCTAGACAAGGTCACAGCCAGGCCCCGCCCCAGGCCCAGGGCCAGGGTCACAGACAGTCACAATCACAGACATAGTCACAGGCGTTCGTTGACCTTGTTCAAAAGTATGTTTTGATGGAAAACTTCTGACATAAATTATGTCAGAAGTTTTCCATCAAAACGTAATTTATTGATTATATTATAATCAATAAATTACGTGATACACATATAATATATGTATGGTTTGCATAGTTGATAAACAGTGTACTTTCTTTAATTACATGGATTTACGCCCAGACAGTAAGTTACGCACCGGCTTGAGCATTTGCTGATCCCTGTGGCTGTGCTATAATGTGTGACATTCGACTCGTTTTGTGTCGGCAAGATTTAACAAGATTTGTCATCCAAGCCAAAGGCCCAGATGGCAAGTGGACAAGGAAGCCATTGGCTTATCGAGAGTCCAACAATGTTCATCTACTTATAACCCGCCCTCCTGAGATATGTGTCAACCTTGTTTTTAAACATATTCACGCTGCTAGCAGTTACACAATCTGTAGACAATTTGATCCATTCATTTATTGTCCTCTGTGAGAAAGAGTGCTTCCTGATGTCCAATCTACATT
The DNA here is from genome assembly GCA_033239005.1 of Lamellibrachia satsuma. Classification (NCBI taxonomy): domain Eukaryota; kingdom Metazoa; phylum Annelida; class Polychaeta; order Sabellida; family Siboglinidae; genus Lamellibrachia; species Lamellibrachia satsuma. The sequence goes on along the minus strand of BSQZ01000016.1, from coordinate 7,914,901 downwards.
GATCCTTTACTATTTTTACCTCATGTCCTCTAGTTCTGTTATCCTCCTTGAGTGAGAAAATCACATTTCTATCAATATTTTCATACCCATTCAATATCTTAAAAACTTCAATCTGATCTCCTCTTAACTTCCTTGTCTCTAGAGTTGTTAAACCACATTCTTTCAGGCGTTCTTCATAACTTAGGTCTCTCAGTTCTGGAATCATTTTAGTTGCTCTCCTTTGTATGCGTTCAAGCATATCTATATCCTTCTTACGATATGGTCTCCATGCTTGTACACAGTATTCTAAATGAGGTCTAACTATTGCTTTATAAAGAGGTATAATTAACTTGTTTCCCTTGTATGTTATGTTTCTTCTAATCAAACCAAGAATTTGATTACCCTTTGAAGCTGCAATACCACACTGCTCTGAAACTTTCATATCAGCGCTTATTGTAACTCCTAAGTCATTTTCTTTTACAGTACTACCCAGAACAGTATCTCTCATTTTATAGTTTACATCCAAGTTCCCATGTCCTGTATATAGGCATTTACATTTCCCAAAATTTAACAACATCTGCCATTTCTCAGACCATTTCACTAATCTGTCTAGATCGTTTTGTAAATGTTGTTTATCACCATCAGTATTAACCTTTCTAAACAGTTTTGTGTCATCCGCAAATTCCAGTACGTTACTTGTTATACTGTCGTCCAAGTCATTGATATATATATATATATATATATATATATATATATATATATATATATATATATATATATATATATATATATATATATATATATATATATATATATATATATATATATATATATATATATATTAAGAATAATATTGGTCCTAATACTGATCCTTGAGGTACCCCATTCAAAACCGATTTCCAATTTGAAACTTGTCCATCTACTACAACTCGTTGTCTTCTGTCAGTCAGCCATTGTTCTATCCAGTCAGTTATGCTATCCCCGATGCCATGGGCGTTTAATTTAAGTAGTAATCTTTGATGTGGCACTTTGTCAAAAGCTTTCTGAAAATCTAAGTAGATAATATCTACTGGCGATCCCACGTCTATCCACTTAGTGATTTCTTCCAAAAAACATAACATATTTGTTAAGCATGACCTCGCTTTAAGGAATCCATGTTGAGATGAATTTAATAATTTATGCTTAACGAGGAAGTCCACCATATGGTATTTAATTAACCTTTCTAATAATTTACAAATCACTGACGTTAAACTCACTGGTCTGTAATTCTCTGACTTATTTCTCGAATCCTTTTTAAATAATGGTATGATGTTTGCTTCTTTCCATTCAAACGGAACAACTCCCTCTTTTAATGACAAGTTGAATACTCTTGCAAGTGGTATACTGATTTGTTGTACTGTTTCCATTAGTAATTTTGGAGGAATCCCATCCACTCCCGGTGATTTATTATCCTTCATTGCCTTTATTTTCTTAGCTACCATTTCTGGAGTTACAACTAACGGTCCTAAATAGTAAGATTTAGCCTCCTGAAATGTAGCATCAGCAACTGGTAATGAACTAATATCTTCTTTGGTAAACACTGAATTGAAGTAACCATTTAGGTCTTCCGCCATTAAAAACCCCTGTGATATTATATTTCCAGCACTGTCTTCTAGAGGTCCAACCTTGTCTTGTACGTTTTTTTTACTCCTGACATATGCATAAAAACTCTTGCTGTCATTATGATTAAGATATTCAAAGACGTTAATTGTTCGATAGGATAGTTTAAATGTGTACCTGTAAAAATGCCAATTGTTATCTTGAAAGTCCGGTCCGAAGAACTGTTCATCAAACGACCAGCGCGTTTATTGGGAGCGTCTATGAGCGTCTATGAGCGCCACACATTCCCATATTCTGTTCATTCTTTCGCGGGGAGACAAGGTCAAACATGAGGTGGGTGTGTGTGTGTGTCACCGATAATGCTAAGAATAACCTTGGAGGTACGCTGGACGCCATGTATATCGCCTGTGCTAGATCAGTGTCTGAAAACGTCGGACTGCTACTACGTTGTAAGTGACAATTTTGACCTTGTGTTGTTTCTTGGCAATGCCTTTGTCCCCCGTTAACAGGCAATTGCAATGGAATGTTGGTACTCAAAAAGGGGGTCGGGACCCTTGGACACCCCGATGGATCCGCCTATGAGGAATGATACTAATCGACCTCCAAAAAGCTTTCGAGACAGTTGATTACTCTATCTTGGCAACAAAATGAAAAGCCATAGGTGTTGATAGGCCTGCAGTATCATGGTTTGAGTCTTATCTGTCGGGGAGAAAACAACTTGTTAATATAAATGGGAGGTTTTCTGAGCTCAGTAAATTTACATGTGGTATCTACAGGGGTCCATTTTAGGCCCTCTGCTTTTTATCATTTATGTCAGTGACATGGTTCAAAGTGTAAACTGTGATATTTTCTTATATGCAAGTGATTCTACGTTGCTGGTTAGTAGTAAATGATTCTACCTTGCTGGTTAGCCCAACAGAAATTAAAAGGAAACTTAACCTCGAATTAAAATCATTAAGTGGCTAGCTAGACGAAAACAAGCTCTCCATTCACCTAGGTAAGACAGAGAGCATTTTGTTTGCGTCTAAAAAACGATTAGCAAAAGCTAACAGAATGGTAATATCTTGTAATGGTGTCAATGTAGAAGCCAAGTCAAGTGTTAAATATTTAGGTCTCACGTTTGAACAGTACATGGCCAGTTCATCTATGGGGAAAACTGTAATGAAGAATGTAAATACTAAATTAAAGTATTTATATAGGAAAGGTTCTTTCTTTGGTATAACGGAGAGAAGAATGTAGACAGCGTTACTACAACCATTTTTGTTATGCCTGCAATACATGATACAGGGGTTTAGACACAGCAGTCAAGAATAATTTGGAGATAGCCCAGAATAAGATAATTAGGTATCTCCTCAAATATGATTGTAGGCGCCATATACGTTTTAGTGATTTTAAGAAAGCGAATTATCTAGACGTAAAAGGAAGAGTCGACTATTCTTGCTCTTAGTGTAATATATAATGTTTTTAATAATGCATGTGTGATATGAATAGAATCAGGCATCTTTGTAACACACGTGGAATGCATCCTACGTTGTGCCTGGTGTCAAGGGTCAGGGTTGAATATCCTTTAAATTTAATGGAATTAAATTGTGGAACTTCCAGTAAATGTGAAAACAATTCAAACAAATTATATGTTTAAAAAAGAATGTAAGACCATTTTAATGAATAGAATGAAGGGAATTAATGAAAGTGAATTTGTATATTAGTGTGTTTGTTGTTTTAGTTGATTTAGTCATTTACATGTTCATATCATTTGTCTCGACTCTTGTTGCTTGTATACATTTTTAAGGTCCACTATGGAAATGAGATTATTGCACTTGTGCAATTTCTTTTTAGTGCTCCTTTTTATGGCATTTTTACATGTATGTGTACTGTAAGCTATAAATAAAATACATCACAATCATAGGCGCGTTGTAGCCATAACAGTGGCGCCACACAGTGAGTACGTAACTTTCGCGTGCCATCTCAGTAGCGCCCTCTATTGGGAAGTGATTAGGAATACAGTGCGTAGTCAGCGTTCCAGTATTACTGCGCTGATTACTTTTGGCTTCATTTACCAGTACATGCATATCCATTCAGTTGACCGTATAATCTTTGTACTTTTTAAGTGGAAATGGGTCCATTGTATCACTTTAAATGCGTGTTAGTGAGAATCTTGAGAATGTTCAAATTTTGTTGCGCTTGTATATCCGGTGTCGCGTGTCCTCATCGCCATTTTGAGATTCATCTTACGTCAGTAGTTTGGAAGGTGGTGTGTACTTGATGTATACTGTCACCTGTTCACTTTCAAAATGTCAGAAACCAAACACTCCACATCGGATCAGTATAAAGGATGGCTTTACAAGTGGACGAATTATATAAAGGGTTACCAAAAACGCTGGTTTGTGCTGCAGAATGGCTTGTTATCTTACTACCGGTAAGTGTGCAAACCGATCTTGATTCTTAGCACTGCCCACTGCCAGTTGTCAGACTTCATAAATTTGTGCATCCCAAGAAAACGAATATCTAGTTATGACATGCGGGTAGCAGGTGATTACAGTGGTGCTATTCTGTTCATATAACAAAATGTTTTGGTAGATATATCAACTGATAGTGTCCCTTCCGACAATACAGTGTAGTTGTGATACTGTCACTACTAGTAGTAGTACTAGTGATAGGAGTGGGTCGTGGCGCCTGTCGGTGACAGCGCCAAGTGGCAGGGTCAGTGGGCAGGTCCCCAGGTCGGGAAAGGGTCGTAGTTCAGATCTTCATGCTTCCCGCTGTCATATGATATTCACAAAGTACATGCAGTGTACTTGCCTCTTTGCACACTTAGGTTAGCTGACAGGGAATGAACCAACCTGTCTACAACACATACACAGTGCAGTACTGAGTACATTTTCTGACGTACAGTTACAATAGTCAATACTGTCAATACAAATAGGGTGTCTAACTAGATTTAAAATATATATTGGCATCTACTTATTTTCCAGCACTTGCCACATTCTTTTAACATATTAATTTGCACAACTATATAAATATAATGTTGTGGTTATCAGAATCTGATGGTGTTATGAGTTATCAACTTATATTAAATGTCATGACTCATGGCAGTCATGAGGCCTTTGAAAACAAGGCCAAGCTGACCTATGATAACACTTGAGTGGTCAGTCACTGGTCACTGCCAATGTGCATGTTGTCTTCGCTGGACTCCTCAGTAATTCCTTTCTGTCCCCCAATTAATGAGACACGACTGACATTAACATGGTTGACCATCTGAACCATGGAGGAAACACATTCTCCAAATTTGAGAACCACGTTGTTACATCAAATTTAACCTTGTATGAATTGGGGCCGGATTCACAAAATTTACCTTGGACCAAGACGTCAATAGGAGCTTCAATGACCTTTGTCGTGTAACATGCCCGTCGTGTTTCTCAATTAACTTTCAGTTACATACTCATGTAAGCTTGGTAGCAAATGTGAAGTTTATTTTCACGCATGGAAAGGAAATAAGATGATAAGCTGGTGGTTCATCATATATCTTCTCTAAGGTAAACATTTAGGTGTGTGGTGAACTTCGCCCATGCAGTTAAACGTTTCTGATTTCCTATACAACTACAATTTCTGCAACATCCCACCATGTGCATGAACACTGATCCTTTCGCGTACTGACAAGTAGCTCTGGAAGATAAATCATTTGGAAGCTTGTTTTAAGCTGATTGGCCCACTGCTTTCTACTTTGCACTGCTTGGCCAGCTACCATTTGCTAAGCCTTCACAGAAATATGTTGTTACATGTGAAAGTAATGCAAATTTTTATCTACATTTGTGTGACATTTCAACAGTCCAGTGTGCACCATGTTGGCAGACTAGCTAAAGCTGTGGGAACACTTTGTTAAAGTGCAGAGTAATGTAACGTTACACATTATTGTTGTCCTTTCTACGCAAGAATAATGTACATAATTTCTCCATTCAATAGGTCATATAATGAGCAATATCATACATAACTCCATAAAAGAAACAAGAGAAATTGGATGCTGATGTCAGAAAATTGTCAGAAACTAGTTTCTGATGTCGTCCCATCAGAAATATCATATTATATCAATTATATTGCCTGGATCTTAAGACCAAGAGCCACATGACAAACAACTGCGAGGCATGAATGGGTATCGTGAAATATGATGATCTATTCTGTGGATCCAAGATAAGATTTAGATAGCCGACTTTCTGAGAGGAGATGGCACCTCATGATGATGGATATTAATCCTCTCTTTGATGTTGTGTGCTGTTTCTGTGGATTGATGAGTAGACAAGACTATTGATTTAGCCCATTACATACCAGGTTCGTTGAACTTCAGATTTGTACTTGTAGTTAATAGTTTAAATAATATGCACACTGAATCTGGAATAGTTTGTCTGAGGTAGCATGCCATAGCGGATACTAGATCAGTTCAGGTTTTTGTGCAAAATGAGTCTGAAATGAATTAGAATTGAAGACAGAGCTTTAAGAGTAAACGGTAGATGTGCCTGCACACATCATACAGCAGGTATTGTGTCTGACTGCAGAAACCAGGCTGAGATGTCCCACACATGCCGTGGCACCATTAACCTGGCCAACGCCTTCATTCACACTGAGGACTCGTGTAGCTTCATCATCTCCAACGGCAGTACACAGACGTTCCACCTGAAGGCCAGCTCGGAGGTAGAACGCCAGCGATGGGTGACAGCACTCGAGCTGGCCAAGACCAAGGCCATTACCCTGATGGAGTCAGGTAAGAACCAGCTTGTAATTGTAATTCTCATTCACGACTTGAATTTGTGAGCTGTGGCTCGCCAATGGCGCCCAAATATCATCTTGGCGAGTGTTTTCTTTTTATTGGGCGCCAGCTGACAAATACAGTTGTATTACTGCAAAAACCTACTGGTTCAAGTCGGACCTCCAAAGTTGCAACTTTGCATAGGTTACGCAAATCTTTCAAAAGAAACATTTAGCAGCTGACATAAAACCATAGCACTACCAGCCTGTGTGGATGAAAGAGCCCTTGTTTTGGCTGTTCCAGTAGCTAGTTCGTTTCACTCCACTTAGCATCACCGCTGTTCATGCACATCAAAATGAGCGTCTTTTTCACACAAAAAAGTTATACCTATCACAAATCACACCTACATTTTGTTAGACATACAATCATAAACTCTAATCATGAATTGGTTCAGACCTCTTGTCAAAGGTCATTGCCAAAATTTACGAATGCAATTCATAGCCATGGCACTCATTTGCCGCATTTTGAAGTTAATTACCGCATCATCACAATTTTGAAGTTGATTACCACATCATCACAATTAATAATGTTTTATGAAACATTTAAATGATTGTAGTATCTAGCTTGTGACACATGCTGCATGGGTCTTACTTTGAAACTAGTTCGTGTGCTGAGTGTTGGCGATAACAGAGTCAGATGTTTTTATGCTGTGGTTTGAATTACATACTGGCATCACTAGTAGTAATTCAATACACATATATTTTTTTATTATTATATATAACTAATATTGTATGAATCTGTGAAAGTTTATTTCATATTTGCTCAGAGAATGTAATTAGACACAACTGTCTGTGCACTACTAATGCCAGCAGTGGGAATAGCCATGGTAATAGGGCGTCTTTAAATTGCCTCTGAATTCTACCAAATTAAAAAAAAATTACCAGATACTGTCTGCTTGTTTATGCGAGTAATTTTCTACCAGCATGATTGGAACTTCTATTAAACATTATTCTGAACTTAAGAAGAGATAGTACATTGTCAATTTGATGCCAATAATGTATTGTGATTCGGGTATTAAACTGAAAAATACTTTTCATAGGGTTTGGCACATTTTAAAGATATGAATGAATTATAACAAAATAATGGCGAAGACAGAGGTCATTACATTATACACATACACGCATAATATGTACATAATATTTATTATACATTACGTACATATTATCTTGTTCTCTGAAGCCCGGGGTGAGGCTGGCATCAGTCCTTTTTTCCTTCTTCTGTCACTGTTCCCGTTTCACTGCCGTCTACACCATCTGTCACTACTCCCCCACCCCTTGCTGTACTTATCCACTCCCCTCCCAACCCGGCCAAATCTGTCTTCCACAGTCATCCCACCTCAGTCACAGTCTACCTCTTCTCCTACCCTCCACTATGAGTATATCGGCTCTCTTTGTTAACCATTCCCCTTCCATTCGGTCCACCTGTGCAACCCACTTTAACCGACTCCTCACCAGCTTCCCCCGAGACTCTCTTTCACGCCAACTTCCTCCATCAGCTGCTCCATTCATCGCTTGTTTCCTTTTTTCACTCCTGCAAACTTCGACTTTCCATTGTTATTTTCCTTTCATCGCCATATACATAGGCTGTTGTTACGCACAAACTATGCACCGTAGTACTGTATGTGGTAATTAATAGATAAAACTTGCTATCCCGGCCAACTAGCCCCTACATTTAATTGCTGGTCCGTACGTTTTCAGGCAGATTTTAAGCCCCGTCATTGCTCGCCTGACCGGCATTCAGTACAAGGTCCTGGCCACCGTCCAGTTGGCATTAGTTGTAGTATAATTTACTCCACTCCAGTAAATATTGTGGGTACTCAATTGTAATTGAAAAATATGTGTTGTAGGAATTGTAGTTAGCAATTGGAAGGATGGATTTGCTTGAAGTTAAAGCCCTTACTAAAATGAGCTTTACTGATACATATAATATACCTTTATAAAACAATGTGGTTGTACTCGCTCTAAGAACTGTTGCAATTTATGTAGCATTGTAATTGATCCTTTGAAGCATCTGGCATCAGTGTAATTCTTTTTTTCTTTTTTTAAGCGCTGTGATTGTTTACAATTGATTTTTTAAGTGATGTGATTGTAACTGATTTTTTTAGTCATGAAATTGAGTTTTAGTGATGCAGTGAAACTGACAATTGTAATTGAACCAAACTCTTGCCACTGACACAAGTCGCAACTGATAGCAGTGTCAATATACACGCAGTTAATCAATTTTGTTGTCTACTTTAAAAAACTTTATTTGCTGGAATTTGAACAGATAATATAACATGCTACAAAGTAATTCAGTGGTAATTCAATGAAGTTATATTAATATGTAATTTATATATTCATGAGAAGAAATCAATATTTTATTTGCAAACTTAAGTGACCCCGTGTCTGAATGTAGATATAATCTAAAAAGGTTACATGTGAATGTTTATTTTTTATCAGGCAGTTTAATCTCAGTCACAGTGCATGCAACACATAATTTGTGTAAATAGTATTATGTTGATGAATTGAACTAGGTTGACTCAAACCACTAATCATCTTACAACAGTGTTGCATGTCCTGGTGCTGTGCACAGTACAAACCAATATCTAATTTTGCAAAGAGCTGGTCAAAAGAAAATAATAAGTCAAAAGCGGCTTTTATAAACAGAAATGTAAGTTGGTTCAATGCTTGAATACTTAGGTAAACCGTGTTTGTTATTTGGGTTAATTTCAAACCGATGACATAACTTCTTCATATTGTAGAGACACTCGCACAAGCACTCAACATTTCACTATTCGTGTTTTGAAATTATTTATTACTAACTAGATTCAATTGCTTTATTTACTCGATTTGCTCCAGACTGTGATTTTTATCAGCGGAAACGTATGTTGTATTGTAGAACTATATAATCATTAACATTTATGATATTTGAGTTTATTGTGGCAGGGTAAGTGTAATAGTGTAACATCATAATAAAATGGAAATTTTTTAAGAGTGCAACAAAAGCCCAAAAAGCAATGCATCAAGTATTGAGCAGTAAAAACTATTTCTTTTGGGACTAGTTGTATCATTAATACTGCATCAGTTAATGTAACTTACAGTTGTGAATAAACTATTTAGGGTTATTGATCTGCTTTACATGGTTCTGACCATCCAAAAGTTGACTTTAGGCGTGGCATAGTTTACACAGCACATAAAACACTTAACATTGATACAATATATACAATCAACATAAGTGTGTCTAAATAGAGTATGGCTAAACTTGATCTGCATGACATTTCTTCACATGCATGTTGCCTGTATATATTTAAATTATGTTACATGTCATAAGAGACATATGACATGCTACAATGTAACTATAAAATAAACGAACAAATCTGTAAAGCAAATAATATGGAATCAAAATATTTATAGTATTTCTATTCAGCTTAAATGTAGCTCACTAAATGCGCCTTCCTGAAGTCCTGGCTGCAAATTGTGTTTTGCATATTGTCCTCAGACACTATTATTGTACATAGCATATCTATTTGCCAGCATCTAATGGTTATTTATAATATATACTGTACATGTAGTATAAATGTTTAAGCGGCTGGAAATAGTATATATTTTTTCAGTTTTATAGCACAATATGCTAGTACAAACAGAACTTGTGTGTGATGAAACACCCGTATGAAACAAATCACTATGGAAGTATCTAAGTTGATTGTAATCATCAGATATATATATATATATATATATATATATATATATATATATATATATATATATATATATATATATATATATATATATATAAATGTATATATATGTATATATATATATATATATATATATATATATATATATATATAAATATATATATATATATATTATATAACCTGATGTTTCAAAAATTATTAGTTTATCTTTAAAATGTTTGGATAAAAAATGGTATGTACAGTATTACTTACCATGGCTACATAAAGTCACTGATGCCTGAATAAATCACCTGATTTATTTAGACACCTTTAATGATAAAATGTTATAATTACAGGAGTTTCTCATATTGTAGTAATTTAAAACAAACAGATTGCTATTAATCCTACGTTACCTAATGATAACAATTATTAACAGGTCTTGAGATAACGTTTACATCCATGGGTAATTTGTTTACTGATGTGGAGTCTTATTGAAGTCCAAGTGATGCATTGGTAAATACAGCAAGATGGGAGCTGTATTATAGAGTGGTAGTGTTCATGAATACCAACATTAACCCTCTGTGGACTAAGCATCTTACTGCTTAATCTACATTAATAGTGTACATAGGTGCCTGGATGGTAAGTTGTGTTGTATGGTGAAGATGATTAACTTTAGCTACAGCTTTCCTGCCCTTGTTTGGAGACTGTTGTCTTGTGTTCCATGCGCCAAATGCCGCATTAATAATCTGCAGCCAGGTCGTATGTGAATGGATAGAACGTCACTAAGATGGGAGGACTGCATAAAGAGGGATGTAAAAAAGGTGGAGGAGGAGGAGAAGTAGAGGGAGAAGGCTGATGACAGGGAGGAGTAGAATTGGAGCTGGTACATGAACTAGCCTGACCCCTGTGTAAAGTGAACACCAAGGAAGAACAGATTAGTATTGTGCAGCTCACTTGGTTGACAATCATTGGGGAAATGCGACCGTCGCTGTTTGATTCCACTGGTGCTCTTTCGCAACAGGCAGACTAATCTGTTACACATTTTCATTAAAAAACATGCATCTATCTAATAATTTCTGCTGTTGTTTAGATAAAATAATGCTATCACAGCATAATAATTTTAATTCCACTGAAAAACATGTACAAGGTTCTAAATAAAACTTCATGATGGCATAACCAAATCGCTGGAGCAGCTTGCCATCCTGGGTCATATGCAGTCACAACGTCTCCCCGTGGTGAAAGAGTTAACCTGACAGCATCAGTTCTGTTTGTCATTTGTCTCATCATGTGTATCTACTGCATTAAATGATCCCTGGAGCTTAAGTATTCCAGCCTAGAGCCCTAGACAGTGAGCATCCCAGTCCCAGGCCAGCTACCAGGGTCTGTACCACTACCAGGCTTAAAATCCTTTAAAACCTTGAATTTCATCAGTCCCAATTCACGGCCATGAAACCCTTGAATTTTGGCTTGCAGCCTTGGAAATGTTGAATTCTTTTATTCGCATATTTCTCAAAATGGGGAAGTCGAAGCTCCAAGACAGCTGGCTCAAAAATCATGAGTATAACAAATGGCTATCACGAAATCCATTGAATGAATTTTCGGCAAATTGTCGGATATGCAAACGTTTGTTTGATGTGAAAGCTCCAGTCAAAACAATAAATTATGGTATGCTATTATAACATGACATCTCAGAAGAACAACTGTCTGAGCAGCACATTCGTTTTGTTGATGTTCGAGTGATTGAATTTGACTTTACACCATCAGAAGTTATAATAAATATATAATTGATGTTGTAGTACAGCTCGTTTTCAGTGTGCGGTTCACCATACTGGTATAAAATTATGAACCTTAAACAGCCTTGAATTTCTCATTCGTTAGCCTTGAAATAGCCTTGACTTTTGGTGTCTGTACGGACCCTGATTAATACAGTTTGATCAGTCCCTTAATCACCCCAGCTTATTGTTCCCTGCCTGCTGCTAGCTGTGATCAGGTCCCTGTGGTGAGCAAATCAATCCTGTGTCCTTGTGCCTGGTCCTTGTCTCTTGTTAAGGTTTAAAGGCAGGTTAGAACCTAATGAAACATCATTGCTACAAATGTGCACTTTTATTTGTTGATTTAACAATATAATTAATGTGTTTTTAAAGTTGGAATTCTACAATGGTTATTCGTGTTACAATTATTAATTAAGCATCAAAAACATGATGTATGGTTTTTGGAAAAATAAACCTAAACATGAATGCTTTCCTTATTTGCAAGATTGCAATTGTGACAAGTTACTAGGTTTGCAGATTTCTGTAATATACAATACTCAATTGAGTTGAGTCGGTGAGTCAGTGAGAATTTGAACCAACCATGCAGGTGACAGTTGTCTTCAGTCACTTACCATTTTCTGTACCTCCAAGACTCAACAAAACTTTTAGTGACTACCTAAGACATGAGCTAAAGTCACAGAGACGTGCTGGTGCTACAGTCACCTGTCATGCAAAGATGCCACCAGTCAATATTTACTCGCTCCCTTTGAAGTCTTGGCATTTTCTTTCAGTTTTTTACTGCCTTCGTTCACTCAACAGTTAAATTATTACTGTCTGGAGACTGATGGAGTTATGTGTTCGGGCAGCATGAGAATGAATGATCCACAGAAGAGGCAGACTCTGTTTAGATGAACAGGCCTGTGTAATTCAAGTAACAAATTGCTGCTTGTTAGCTGCAAGCTAGTGTCCTAATTATGCACTATTCTGATTAATTATTCTGAACGCAACATCACCCTGTGGCTTGGCTTTGTCATTTGCTAAATCGAATATAAAATAAAATATATATATCAGAAAGAGGTTGAATATTGTGAAATGCTACAGAATGGTTGAAGAATAGAATGTACTAAAGCAGGTTTTTCATTCAGCTTGCTTATTTAGTCTAGATAATCATTGTAAAAACATCTACTTATGCTTTAGATATTTTGGTGTTTGGTTTAGTGTATTATTTATATGGATTTCAAATCAAGGTTAAGCACAACGGCAATTACTGCAGACAGCTGCCTCCTAAGTTGGCAGTGCAGAATTAGTATTGATGATGATCACCAGATGGCACCACTCATCCTGCCCACTTCATTGTGATGTTCCAACAGGCACTGTTTGTAGTCAGATCACTATTTCCTGACACTTTTCACTGTAGTGATATTTTACTAGATTGCACAGCACTGTATCGTGGTTTACTAAAATGTTTTCTAAATATTGGTGTGATAATGGCAAAATATGGTTTCATAAATTGATGGTCACCCCAGAAATGAGTGCTTCAAATTTTATCCTGCTTTATAAATAACTAGCGGCGTTACCCAGCGATGCCCGGGTGTATTATTTACCGCAGTGCGATCCCTGTGGTGAGCAATAAGATATAAATTAGAGAAATTAGAAACATTTAGGCATTAATTTACAATTAAATCATATATGTAGCACACACAGTTATTTGTGGTTACAGCAGGACAAAGAAGGTCTCCATGGTAAACAATGGCGCAAATACTAATGCAGCCGTTATCAAAACTTTTGGGAAGTGGTGTAGGCAGCGGGTGCTTTGCAGCGAAATACCGACTTCTGGGAAGTAGCGTAGTTTTCTGGAATTACGCCATGCCACCATATGACCAGGCAAAGTTTCGTCCTGATCAGCCCACAGATGCAACCGTTGTGAGTGACAACAGACGGACACTGCTTTATGGATTAGATTTTTTTCTATTCAGTAATGTATAGCCTAAACAAAAACAGTGGATCTGATTTGTTGCACAGTCAGTTACCAAGTCATTGACCTGCACTGATGACATGTTGGCTAATAACAAACCAGCGGGTGGCTTTGATGTCTGTGATGAGCTCAAGCTATCAGGCTCCTGTTTCTAGGTACAATGACTTGGGGAAAGTTGGGCTTAATACAGATTGTGGAAAAGGATGAGGAATCGCAGGAGTGAGCCAGAGCCCACCTGGGGCCTCAAGAGTAATTGAGTATGAGATGTAGGAAACCCAGCCTTCATGCACTGCTAAACCTATAGTGTATATGTTCATAGGTTAATATTTCTAAATGTTTAAGAAATGCCACCTTGAGAGTATTCGTGCATTGTAAAATCTGTTACGGAATATGTGTTGTTTCGCTGACTGCCAACAAGGTATGATACTTGTTGGGGATATATTTACAAATGCTCACCTGCTCACCGTACTCCAGTTAGGAATCTAGAACTCATATCCGTGTGGTAAGAAATAAACGTCTTCCTTTCTGTACAGTTCAGTTCTTGTACTGTTCTGTTCTGTATACAGCTTTGAAGCTGGTGTCCTTTCTCTCCAGGTGGCTGCTGATGTTGTTGATCCATCGTAACCTTGGTCTTCCTATCGATCTTCTCACTTCATCTTCTCATCACATGACCATGCCATCCCAGTTTATTCATCTTGATCATTTCTACAATTGGGGTTACCTTGCTCTCGGTCTTCTCACTTCGTCTTCTCATCACATGACCATGCCATCCCAGTTTATTCATCCATGACTATATCAGCAACTGGCACGGATTCATGAATCAGATATCACGGGTTTGTCATGAACCAGATATCATGGTCATGAATCAGATATCACAATCATGAACCAGATATCATAGTCACAACGTCTGAAAACAACGCAAAACAATGAACTGGCCCAGACTTTTTATAACTGGCCCAGTTCTATTTTGAACTGGCCCAGGAGAGTTTGAACTGGCCTCACAAAAATGTATAAATTATAAGTATACGTAATAAAACAAATTTTTTTTGCATAAAACTAAAACAGACAGTGTCTGCTTTAAATTAGAATAAATAATAATTTAATAAATATAAACCATACCAAATATTGTTGTTCATTTCTTATAACTAGCATACCTATAAAATAAAGTAATAAATTTACCAGGTAATCAACATTTCAATGAGAATTTTACTTATGAAGCAGTTACGATTGTTGAATGTAACATTATGTTTGATACCGATGTTTCGCACGCACTGCCCTTGGCCTGGCATGGACAAAAAGCTATGCCGTTCTCAGTTCACTCCAAATCGAAGCCTCCAAGGTTCATTTTCACAGCCAAATATGACATTAATCAGAATGTCCTGGCACATTATATTGTCAGTCGGATTGTCTACCTCCTTTGTTTCACCAGTATAAATTGGCGTAATATTCTTAAATTCTTAAAAAAAAATTAACTACAATTCTTGCAACATCATTATCAATCTTTGCTTTGGTGTTTCTCTAGTATTCCCCAAGATATTGATGTCATTAAATGTGAATCATCAAATAGGCATCCATGTTACAGATGCAAGGGGTTTCCCTTGTATGTGCGGACTTTGCCTTTGCCATTACCATAGATTAGTAAATACTATAATGTGCATCACTGATACAGTCCAACCCAGCTGTGGCCACCGGGATGAATCGGCGGGTGGGGCCAAGTTTTGGCTGAATCGGCGTGAAGCATTTTGCATCGGCAGCCACTGGTGAAAATGCCTTAATTTTGAACACTGCGGTCAAGAACCAGATATCACACTAATTCATCCATTTAATAAAGTTTAACAACTGGAGATGTGTCCCTACACTGACCATCCACGATAGGCCTGGCTAATCAGTTCAATACATCTCTGGGCAGGAACGCTAATTAACAGGACATAACCTTAAGTTGGGAACGAGTGATTCCAGCAATTATTGCAACCGATAAATCGCTCCCTTGGTGGTTGATTAGTGTGAAACTCTATTTCCAAGATTTTATTTTCAAAACAATTATCAATACCTTCTATGAAACTGTCATTCACTATATTGGTGTGAGATTGCGGAGAAACAGCCGGCAGCCGATCTCGACCGAAGCATAAATTAATGACTCACCACTTAACATTGATTCATCGTTTCATATGTGTATGACGAATTCGTATTTTCAAGCACTGGTAGCACCTTGGGTTAGGCATTTGGCATGTTGGTGTCGCGAAAACGATTAGATTTATGATGCAATGGAAGCATACCATTTCGCCCCAGTGTTATTTTGGTATTGCATAATAAATGCATTTAAGACTGTTTATCTGATTCTTACGCGAGGCATATTTGTGAATCTCGATTGCAATTTACAAACCATCGAAGCGAACCCAGAAACAGTGATTGATGTCAGCAGCAGTTCAAAACAAACAACTCGTTGACATTGTTCACCTAATGTTTCTTGAGAATAGTCTAAGCAATTCTAAGTAGGTTTAAGCACGCCTATTTGGCATTTCCCCCTGGCAGCAGAAAATCGGGATCCACGACCGACCACCTTATATCTGAATCCGTGTAATAACAAGGTGCGAATATAACGAGAATAAACATGAACTAATTATTTTCTTTCTTTTTAATGTTAAAAAAATTATTGTAACATATTTTGCATGCCATGTATAGATTGTGATACAAACATGTGCCAGTTATGTAAAGCAATGCAGTTTGTTGTATGTTTTCCAAAGCACATCGTACAAAGCAGAGATTCAACAAGCCTGTGAAATATATCGGTACCCAGTACTGGCAAAAAAAAATTTTCTGGTACAAGGCAAACATCTACTGGTACCCAGTCTTTCTGAAAACAGAATGATGCTACTAATGCACACAAAACACCTACAATGATGTCTGCTAACTAAGAGATATCTTCAACAACCAAGAGAAAATTGCTACGTGATAAAAGCAAAACCTGACTTATATAGAAATAAGTAGAGATGAGTGTTCATAAACTCGACACAGTGCACCTAGCTGTCACTCAAAGCTTGTCGAGTTCAAAACTTAATACGTAGATATTCTACACCAGTCGAAATCACAGGCATTTGCAGTCACAACAATAAATTTGACAATGATCAGTGCTCCTGATAAAGAATCCGACACACAATCAGTGCAAATAGCAGCAAAGTAAAGTTTCACAATGCACTTCACTGCAGGGACTCATCCAGAGATCCATCCTCCCGTGTTTTGGACGGGTAAAATGCTTAAAGTGCATTTTTGGTCGGGTAGATATTTATCGTGGACGGGTTGCACGGGCTAGTCCATGTCTTTTTTAGTACGGGCTGGCCCATCTATGTCGTTTTTACAGCATCGCGGTAACTGCTGCCTTAGTCTGTGTAATCTGTTGCGAAATCTACGGGTGCTTACTATAACTGTTTACTGTAGAAATTTACCCTTGGCTCCCCTTGCCAGCTGCAAGACAAACACCTGAATCCAATAACAGCCCAGCCTGTTAAGGTAATTATCATCTAGCCAGTAGGGGTGGTGAAATGAAAGGCGGGTAAACCTAGTGGATAGCCCCAGCACTCATTGGGTTGACACCGCAATAAACAATTGTTCATGGCATATGTTGGCAGAGCTGAGGACAACTTGGTCGTAGAAGAAATCGTGTTATCCAGTGCGCACTTTGAATATTCCGCGCAACGTTTTAACATATGTTGCTGCTAGATGTGTTTTCTGAAGAAAAAAGGTTTGCCTTGCTGGGTAAGATCTAGGGATTTGGATATAGATTATAATTTTATTTGTAACAAAGATGTCAACCTTCCCAATTTGGCGGGAGGCTCCCTATTTCACGGTTCAACTCCCGATTCCTGGTAAGCCGTTTTATGGCATCAAAACCTCCCGATAACAACGCTTTTTCCACATCTAAAATCCCATTAAATCAAAAAGCATCACAAAGTAGTTTTATGCCACCACCAACCGAGTGTAGTGCTCTAATTATTAGTGCCTGGGAACAGCGCTGTCTCAATTCACAAACTATTTGCGTTACGGTCGTTGTCAACATTGTAACCACATCAGAGCGACCACCTGCAGGAAGATGAAATCGGGCTGCTTAGTTGAAAGTCGACACCCCTGCAGCACTGGCCCTCCCACGCAAAGCGCTCCAGAGCTAGCTTGCCTTCATAAAGTCCGTTCATGTTTAGACCTGTGACATAACAGAAACCGAATGCAACACTGTAATTTATTTTTTCCGGTACTTGATACAATTTTACCTGTAAAAACCAGCATATGCCGATCTAGCGGAATCTCTGCAAACTTACAATAGTGTTATATAGACTAGTTTTGACTTGAACAATAAACAATAACTGTATTAACATGGTTACTGGAAACTGGAACAACAAAAAATCTCAATCTTCTTTGTTGCTGTAGTTATGAATTTTCTGCCACAGGGGCTGACCGGGAAATCCAACCAAGGGATTCTGTATGTGGGACCTGTATGTGTATGGAGAAATGATTGTTTCTAAACCTGGAAGGATTGTTTATTTGTATGTCTACCATCAACGTCTTGTGTGTAATTGGTAGCTGATATTTGGTGTATCTTTGTTGCTCTCTTCTTTGTTGCTGTAGTCCAAGGTGCGGCTGGTAACGATACTGGTCCTTCTTCCATCACTGTTCCTAATTCACTGCTGTCTTCACCATCGTTGTCCGCACCTGTTTCTTTATCATTGCTTAAAAAGTTCTGGGTGAGGCTGGCACCGATACTGGTCGTCCATTTATTTTCCTTCTCCAGTCACTGACTCCATTTCAGTGCCATCTCCACCACCCGTCTTCACTCCCCCGACCCCCATCCTTCATTCTTATTCCCCACTCCCCTCCCACTCCTGCCAAATCTCTCACACAGTTCTCTTATCTCAGTCTTGGTCTTCCTCTTCTCATTTCACCCTCTACTTTGAGTGCATCCACTCTCTTTGTCAACCCTTCCCCTTCCATTTGTTACACGTGTCCAACCCACTTTAACCAGCTCCTCACCAGCTTCCTCTTGAAACTCTCACCAGCCTCCTCCCTCAGCTCCTCCAGTCTCCACTTGTCTTCTCGTTTCACTCCCACAATTCTTCTCACCCAGTTATATATTTTATACGTTGGACTCTCTCTCTCGTTGTTTTCCATCACAGGACAAGTTTAACTCAGTCATGACAATGCAGCATAAACTGTAACGTCCCAGTTTGGTCTGTTGTAGAGCAATGCGGACCAGTGCCGTATATTGCTCATTCACAAATTTCCTCCTTCCCTCCGCTCTGAGTGCATCTGCTCTCTTCAATAACCATCCCTCTTCCATTTGGTACACGTGTCCAACCCACTTTAACCAACTCCTCACGGACTTCCTCCTGAAACTCTCACCAGCCTCCTCCCTCAGCTCCTCCAGTCTCCACTTGTCTTCTCGTTTCACTCCCACAATTCTTCTCACCCAGTTATTAAAAAAAAAATTACTTTCTCTTGTGTTTCCATCATCGCTATTTTCTCTAGGTCACATAGGTAGGCTGGTTCTGTCATCGCTATGTTCTCTAGGTCACATAGGTAGGCTGGTTCTGTCATCGCTATGTTCTCTAGGTCACATAGGTAGGCTGGTTTTGTCATCACTATGTTCTCTAGGTCACATAGGTAGGCTGGTTTTGTCATCGCTATTTTCTCTAGGTCACATAGGTAGGCTGGTTTTGTCATCGCTATGTTCTCTAGGTCACATAGGTAGGCTGGTTTTGTCATTGCTATGTTCTCTAGGTCACATAGGTAGGCTGGTTTTGTCATTGCTATGTTCTCTAGGTCACATAGGTAGGCTGGTTCTGTCATCGCCATGGTCTCTAGGCCACATAGGTAGGCTGGTTCTGTCATCGCTGTGGTCTTTAAGCTATATAGGTAGGCTGGTTCTGTCATTGCTGTGGTCTCTAGGCCATATAGGTAAGCTGGTTCTGTCATTGCTATGGTCTCTAGGCCATATAGGTAGGCTGGTTCTGTCATTGCTATGGTCTCTAGGCCATATAGGTAGGCTGGTTTTATCATTGCTATCATCTATCAGGCCGTATAGGTAGGCTGGTTTTGTCATCGCTATGTTCTCTAGGTCACATAGGTAGGCTGGTTCTGTCATCGCCATGGTCTCTAGGCCACATAGGTAGGCTGGTTCTGTCATCGCTGTGGTCTCTAGGCCATATAGGTAGGCTGTTTCTGTCATTGTTATGGTCTTTAAGCTATATAGGTAGGCTGGTTCTGTCATTGCTATGGTCTCTAGGCCATATAGGTAGGCTGGTTCTGTCATTGCTATGGTCTCCAGGCCATATAGGTAGGCTGGTTTTATCATTGCTATCGTCTATCAGGCCGTATAGGTAGGCTGGTTCTGTCATTGCTAGCCATATAGGTAGGCTGGTTCTGTCATTGCTATGGTCTCTAGGCCATATAGGTAGGCTGGTTCTGTCATTGCTATGGTCTCTAGGCCGTATAGGTAAGCTGGTTCTGTCATTGCTATGGTCTCTAGGCCATATAGGTAAGCTGGTTCTGTCATTGCTATGGTCTCTAGGCCACATAGGTAGGCTGGCGTTACACACATATCAGTTTATGATAAACCCAGCTGCTCGTTTCTGCATCAGTCTCCGAGGTGTTGCCTTGTTCTTGTAAAGCAGTCTAGCCTGTTCATGACATAAGAATGTGCCGGTGCATATCTACCACACAGCAACAGATGCATGTATCAGTGGCAGCGCACAGTCCAGTCAATATTTCCGTCTGCTAACAGCCATTTATTTCCAGGTGACTGGCGGTTTCATTCTCTGTTGAGTCTTACCTGATGGCCTCTTATATAATTGTGATTGAGTGACAATGAGTGACTGGTGGTTGGGCTAACGAACGTGAGCAGAGGGACTCAGCTGCGGCACTGAGGTCAGTGCACAGCAATCGATACAGCTTCATTACTAGACCAGTGCTACCTAAGTGAGCCAGAAGTACCCTGCCACTGGTAGACAAACTGGCAGTAGCTGCACTGAGAGTTCCAGCGACCACACGGGCATAGACCACAGGGGTATACTTTGGATGTAACTAGCATTCAGACCACAGGGGCATACTCTGGATGTAGCTAACACAGTAACAGTTGACTGGTGAGGAACATCTGCCTGCGAGTTATTGTGCAAAAGATAGGATTCTTCTCCAAAGGTATTGTGTGAATGACTGATTGCATGCACGCACCTTGTACATTGGTTCATGTGTAAATGCATGCTTGTTTGTTCGCGGTAATGTAACATTTTATGTTGTCACATTTCACACTATGGCCTGGTATATTAAAGACATGGGTAAACATAGTGTTAGTCCTGCTGGATTTCTACAACTATGATATTTGTGGTAGTAAAAGAACAGCCATTTTTATAAAAATGTTATTGCTAGTGAAATAGCCAAGACAGCTCCTGCCATATCATGACCACGTAATTGTGTCTATCTTTGGTTAATGTATACTTCATTGAGACAGTGAGAAGATATTGCCTGGAGATGACACTGGAGTGATGGTTTGCCATGCTGGAATAACAACGGAGCAATATGAACCCAGTCATCAGTTCGTATTTATTCTACCTGAGTGCCAGTTAATATATGAGTCACAGATGTTGCGATGTCAACATAATGCTGTGTACCGATATTCTACATATTGATTAGTGTCATTTTTTCCATCAACTCCCTAACCGTTTACTGTACGGTTAATGCCACACACGGATGGCATAGGACAGCATGAATGGCAGAAGGCTGCATGATTGGAAAGTGATTCGATGAATGTCACCAACCTTGGTGGCTCTGACATTGTGGGTACAATTGTCACTATGGGGCAATAAACAGTTGACATTTACCTATTTGTACAAAGTATACTAAAGGGGAGGGGGTCAAGGCCCGCATACTAAAGGGGAGGGGGTCAAGGCCCGCATACTAAAGGGGAGGGGGGTCAAGGCCCGCATACTAAAGGGGAGGGGGGTCAAGGCCCGCATACTAAAGGGGAGGGGGGTCAAGGCCCACATACTAATTTTTTAATGTAGGTAACATGCGAAATATGACCACCGTTGCACCACATGATGAAATGTTCTGGAACTACTGTTGTTTTAAATCATGTAACTGTTCACGGCACGGTGCTGTAATACAGTCTGACATCTTGGAAATTCACAACTTTGTGGACAAAAATGTTCAGTGTGACACCATTGAGTTGTTACAAAACACAAAGCTTTGACTTAATTATTTGGAGATTAATGTTTGTAAACATATCCTGGTGGTTACTAGTGTATGGCCTATATACAGCTGTACACGCAGTGTGTGATAACTCGTACATAAGCAATATAAAGTGATGTGTAAATGTTGACAATTGTGAGAGGTCCCCTAAATGCTGGGAATATTGGCGGTAACTTTGTATTTGTGGAGCAGTTTTCAAGGTTGATTTCTGAATCTGTCTTGTGCTGAGGCTGAGTTCTGACAGAGGGAACAATAAAATAACAATCCTGTAGTGTGCTGTGTGTGTGGTCAATGTCACCAGGACCTTGCTCTAGCCAATGGATGGATCATCTAGATGTCTTGTCAATAAATTAATTTTGCTGCTGCTTGTATGGTCATTATGAATGCAAGACAAGCATTTCTAGTTTAGTAGCTGCGTATATGTCAGTAGAATGCCAGACTTGCAAATAAAAGATCATGTTCTGTTTCCTGGGACTTCCTCTTTTGGGAAACAGGGTCATTTCACTCAAATTTATCAATATTCCTTGTTTTATTAAAACTCACTTTACATATAAAAACCCTAATCAATGCCAATATTCTGCTGAAAGGCTTTTGGATTGTTTATAACCTGTCCAAATGATTTAAATCCATCGTCATTGTCCAAAACCAAACAACGAATATTGTATGTAACATAGCATGAAATGCATTTTAACATAGTCACTTTATATTGTTCATCAAATGAAAATATGGTATAATACAAGATCCCATGACAGCACAGCAGATCAACTCACTCTAGAAATTGCAATTATGACACAGTAATTATCATTTGTCACTCATGCATACAAGTGGTGCAACCTATCTGTTCACCACAGTTAATTATTTGCCTAGATCATATTTTTTTTAAATTGCAACTGTAATAGAATATGTCAAGTGATACTAGAACACCTCATGTCAAACAACTCAGCAACATGATGTTACTCTAATTAATTAATAGTCTAGACCATGTGCTTCCATAAGAAAATTTAAGATATAATATGTCAACTGACAATAATAATAGACCTTCTCAAGCCAAATAAGTAAACGATACATAATTTGACTTTATTTAATTATTAGTCTAATAGACTCTTGATAACATACACACTGTGCTTCCTTCCATAAGGAAGTGGTTATTATATGTTGCAATATGTCAGTTGATGGCATCTCCTCATAAATCACATAACTAACTGTGAGGTAGCCTAGTCAATTGATGGCATCTCCTAATACATCACATAACTAACTGTGAGGTAGTTCGAATGCCAGACTCTCAGTCAAGAGAACCCAAGTTTGAATCCTCTTGCTACCGTTTTGAAACTTTGGCAATTTCGTTCACCCCCACATTGCCACAGGTCACTCAACTGTAAATGAGTACCAGGCTACAGGCAGTGGTGGATATGTGAATGAATAGTCTTCACACAGTAATTGCAGTGTGGCTGAATGCTTCCCAGAGAAGTCGGCATTTGAATGAACAGGTCTGCCAGTGGGTGAAGTGTAAAGCGCTTTGAATGGTCTGGACTGGATACCACGCTATATAACTTATAAGAACTTAACTTTACATCACATAACAAACTACACTAACTTTCTGTCTATGATATGCTTTTCTTCTCTTAATTTTTTACTTAAAAGTCCAGGTTCATATTGTACATAGTAACAAGGCTAAGAAAATTTTTCAGACGAAATACTCGGTAATCAGGAACTATAGACTGACCAAAATGATTGTGAGTGATAATATAAGCCACCAACAGTCATGGCAGAAGACTGATGCAACACGGCACTACTGAGACCTAAGAAGTACACCTGGCTAGGGATTCTCTAAACCGTACTTCAACCAAACTGTCAGAAGTTGGGAAATCGGGAGTTGAATCTACAAAGTTGGGGTGTGTAGTATACATGGTAATATAAATTCTGTCAGATATGAGCAAAAAATCAGGGTGCGTAGTATTCTTGGGGGTGGATTAGACATGGAAAATTACGGTATTTCGATCTAGTTAATTGAATACGCATTCACAAACACGTGCACCCTTGCTGTATTGCTTGCTAGCCCAAAATTTTTAATTTGCTACATACACAGAACATTTGGAAAGACATCAGTTTATCTGCATGCCAGCCTATTCCTGGAGCACGGGACTTCCTGTTGGTAAGGGAAGCAGACATCTACTGGTCTAGATATTGCCTACACTGCTTTCCTATCTATTCCTACCATCCTCACCTGTATGGCTCACGCTGGCTTTATCTGTGCAATTTGTTAGTGACTACAGGATACTGAGAGTGTGAAGTGCAGTCTTTATGCTTGCTGACTGGTGAAATGACATGGGCTATGACATGATATCAATGTTGTAAGAATAACTGCATTTGGAAACAGGATTATTCAGGGTATATTTTTATGTTATGGACAAACCTGTTTGGAATGGATGCCAGGTTGAAATCATCACTGTCTAAAACCCCACAACCCTGTTTTGAGGTGACAAAACTACTTGAAAGAAGTTACACAGGAGAAGGTTTGGGATTACTACACGGGCTTCTCGTCAGTAGATAAGAGTTACCTCAAGCAGTGTGACTTAGATGTACTTAAAAAACAGTTCTAACAACCAAACACCAATGGTGGACTACATACAGGATAGTCTGGTGGTGTGAGCACAGTTTGAAGGTCACTCTTGCTGGAGTAAAGAAGTGGTATGACAGCATGGACAGAGAAGACCAGGAAGACCATACTTAACATACACAAAACATGTGTCCCCAAAACAACTTGCACCTGAATTCAGGATAACAGTTCATAATTGAACAAGTTATGCAGTACAGACACCAATGGAGATGTATAGTGAACAGCTATGATGGGACGGGTCCTCCAGACAACCAGATGAGATGGTGATAGTGATACAGGATAGTCTGATGTATTATGGCTAACTGCCCATGTCTAGCAGTGCAGCTGTACTCTGATGTTATGCTGGGTATTCAGGTTCAGGTCAACATGGGAACTTAGCTATAAATACAGCAGCTACGTTATGTACCTTGTTGCTTTTCTACACTGGCAGAAAGACTGCCATGTGTGTTGTATATGACAGACATGGCTCCTGATCTACTGACACAATCTATTCACCTACTGACACAATCTATTCACCTACTGACACAATCTATTCACCTACTGACAGAATCTATTCACCTACTGACACAATCTATTCACCTACTGACACAATCTATTCACCTACTGACAGAATCTATTCACCTACTGACAGAATCTATTCACCTACTGACACAATCTATTCACCTACTGACACAATCTATTCACCTACTGACACAATCTATTCACCTACTGACACAATCTATTCACCTACTGACACAATCCTGCATAGACTTGTGCAATGTATGCTCCTTGTATATTACGTTTTCATAAAAGGTTCAGGAATGCCGTCTATCAATCACCAAGTTCAAACTGGAATGTGAAAACCAGTTAAAGTAAAAGCCCAACCTCACGACAGTTTTTCGCGAAATTACCAATAATAGCAGTACTAAACTATAGCTGATAATCCTACCCACCAAAACTGACTAATTAACAGAGAAAACCGATTAATTTGTAACTCGCCCCAACAATGGACTTTGCCCGCAGTGAGAATGTTCCTCGGGTAACCTTTGACCCGTGACGTAGCAGCGGGAACCTTTTCGTTACAGCGGTATCGCAGACAACGAAGCGAAATGGCGGAAACAGAATTTGATGACACTAGCGTTGATTCAGAAAGTTTTATAATGACGACAACAGCAGTGACAGGAGTAGTAACATTTCTGTTGACTTGTATGATTCGGATGGCGAATGTCTGCGGCTGAGGTGTAGTGCATCATTCAGCACGAAGGTTTCCAGCCAGTAGTGCTGGACGTCAACGTCCTCCAGACTGCCTACTTCAACTATAGGCAGCAGTATCGACCTCTGAATTTAGCTGACAATGAGTGAGTAGTATGCATTTATCCAAACGTGATGAGGTTATGAGAAATATTCAAGGCACACCACAAGTATACTAAACTTTTTTAAGATGAAAAACACCTGATATATTTTTGATATTGCTTATTTAATAACTGCTAGACAAAGAAGAGACTAAAATAGTTGCATTTGAGTGATATAAAAAACGTTTATTCATCACCTTTATAGGAAATTTATGTAGACTTACTGTCTCCGATGTTTGATTGGAACGTCCACCCGCAATACAGATTCTAGGCATGTTTTGAGTCAACTATCAGTGCGCTCAACAATGTTTACAATGCGGCAGTCTACGATGAGTTCCCGCTGCTACGTCACGCGACCGGAAACACCCGAAGCTTGCCGAATGGTTTGTTGTTTTGTGCGGCGCATCTCAAACTGTGATCTTAATTACCGCCGTGTTAATGATAGAATGAGGAGGTAATGTGACAGACTGTCAAAAATGGTTACTGACATATAAATTATTTATTCTATGCGGTAAAACCGTGACTTGAAAATGACTGGGCTTTTACTTTAAGAGGAACCAGTTCGTGGAATGAAGAAAGCTGCAGCTTTCCAGGAACAGATTTGTGATATTACATTGCATCTTTTTTCCACTGTACTGTACAAGTCATAATCATGGTGAAGGTAGCAGGAGACTATTCAGTCTAGGGACATTCTGTAGGAAATCATGAAATATTCAGGGTGGTCTACAGATGGATTTTAGGTGTGCATATCTTTACAGCTAATGAACGATACCCTAATGAACAGGTGTTTTTCCCAAAAAAATAGCAGACATGACGTTGGAAGAATTGATCCCATTAAGTCAATGCAGTGATGAGAATTGTGAACACCAGTCCACAAATAAAACAGTGGACATTGTGATTAGATCTAAGCAGGCGAGCTGGATGCAAGAGCACATTGCTTGTTTCCTCTTTAATTCTGCCTAATGTGAGTGTGTAGGAGCTGGGAAGTAGGCAGTTGCACTCTGTAATAGGCTCACTATATTTAGCTGCAGCCCACTAAATGCTTAGGCAGTGCAGGACATTCGTGATTATGGTGGATGGATGTGACCGTGGAATCTGTGTCTTTTAATGGCTGCTGTCTTTCTATAGTCTCGTTTATCCGACTCTCACTCGACGTTGTGAACTCGCCGAGAAGAGAGTATTGCTGCAAACACATGCTTTGACTGTTACCAAGTGGGCAGAGCTTAAAAAGTAACGTGTAAACACCTGCCATGCAATCATAATGTGTAGACGTGAACCACGCAAGTGTTGAGGCTTGTGCGTGCCACCTCTGAGTATCATCAGTATTCCCACCACATCACAGCTATCAACAATGTTCTGCATGCAGGCAATCTGTTTATCTTTCAGTGCAAACTCTAAATTTACATACTCTTGTTCTGTCGATAGCATGTGTGACTCGTGATGACTCCATTTGAGTAGGCATTACCATAAAGTGCCAGTACCCAATCAGCGTCGTTATCGAGATTCTACACGAAATTTGTTTTGCATGATTTAACTTTTCTGCATAACAGTTGTGTCGACATTGGCTCTAAGTCCCAGGATGAGAGCCTAATTAATCAAATTACATATGTGACCAGAATCTAGAGCATACATAATTTCCGTCACAATGAAAAGTACGGTTTGGGTCCAGGTGATGGCAGTGTGCGACAAATCATGGTGCCGCATCACGGAGCCTGGATAATCGAGGTTAATCTTTTAACATTTGCCTTTTGACATGCACATGTGACAGAGTATTGTTTACCTGCCTGAGTGTTGGACATCTAAATATACAGTATTAAATCTAACAAATGTACAGAATGCTTGGGAAAAAATTGGGCCATTGAAAATGTCAAGGAATCTGTTCTTATAAGCAAGCACCACATTTTTATTCTCTAGATAATAAGATAACTGTTTAGCACTGTGATATCATTTGGTGACTAGTGTAGAACAACTGAAAAGTGGTGCCAACTGTTTAACACCAGATGGCACCACTTTCCAGTTGTTCCACACTAGTTAAATTACAATAATTATATATACTGCTGATCAAAAAAAGGGATGTACACTAATTAGCTTAATAACGCTTGATAGGTACATGGAATAGCTTCACTAGAGAACCACCACTAGCATGCCCATTTAACAGCCGTGGGAATAGATCACTGGTTCACTTCCAAATAATAAATGGCTAGTGATTTTGAGATAGTACGCCTTCTAAAAAAAATTTAACCTTGAAAAAATTTGTTTTTGATCAGGGGAAAGGACGTTTTACATACTGGACTAAAAAAACATTAACATGGTCGCCTGTAGAAAAAGAAATACTGATCTGTCTGCTGTGGAATAGTATATGTTAACATCCAGTCACCTTGCTATAGCCATGAGCTGAGTCTACAATAAATACAGTCTGTGTGGAGTCTCTACCTATTCATAGGTTATCTTGAATACATTTATAGTGAAACAAAAGTCATGGTTTTCAACCTGTGCAACTATAACAGTTACTAAAGCATAACCATTTGTAACTACAATTAAGAATATCACACCAACTTGTTTACTAGGAAAACCTTGTTGAACACACATCTTAATTTCCTGGGCCATGTTATACTGTTAGGTAATCCTACTCTATGAGTGTGGTATTCTGGCAATATTTGCTCACCATCATCATAATTTCTATAAAGCAAAATTAAATGATAACCCTTTCTATTACATGGACATTCAAGCCAATGCGATCCCAAGGTATGTTGTATTAAGATCCAAGCGCCATGTACACATTAAAAATTCTAATCTTCATATCAGCCTTTGCCTGTGGGGGCCGTTGACATCATCCTGTCACTTGGCGTCCTCGTCGTCTCCCGTGGGGCCGTTGACATCATCCTGTCACTTGGCGTCCTCGTCGTCTCCCGTGGGGCCGTTGACATCATCCTGTCACTTGGCGTCCTCGTCGTCTCCCGTGCAATAACAGGCCTCCAGTTGTCCACTGCCTCACGTTGTCGATCCAGGCAGTTCTCCTTCGTCCTGGCCTGTTCTTTCCCTCGACTTCACCTTCGATTGATGGCTTTCTCTTTTCCAGTGTCCATATTTTGCCAGTTCCCGTCCCTTCAGCTGTGTTACCAGTACTTTGTCATCAGATACACCAACCTGTTGTCGGACCCAGACTTTTTTTCTTTTTTCATTTTTTTCGACCGAGCTGACTCGGAGCATACGGCACCACACCAAAAGACGTCCAATCTTTTTCCGTCAGTCTTACACAGCCCAGTGTTCTGAACCATATAGGACCGCGCACCAGACTAGCGATTTGACTAATTGTATCTTCAGACACTATTAAAATTGTCTTTGCCACACTCTACTAATTTACAACAGTCAAGCTTGTTAATGGTTTGATCACCTTTGTGTGTGTGTCTGGGAGATAATGTAACTTCCTTCACTGTCAACGGAAAGATACAAACTGGCATGATAAATGGCTGAGAAAAATTTATAGAGATCTGCTTATTTGTTGTTTTGAAAACCATGCTGTTAAAATTCAAGACCATGACAACAAGACGTTTTGTTAGACGGTTTAAAAAGTTATTATTGTGTGTGTTTAATTTTAAGGCCATTGTAATGTACAGGTCTGTTGGGACCGAGACTGTTTAGACCTCATTGATTATGGACAGTACCTACTAGATATTCGATCCGGAGATGTGACAAGGTCTATTTTTGTACCAAAAAAACAGCAGATGACTGAGGAAATGTGTTTTTGTCACACATTGCGTCTGCCGTGAAACAAAATGGCACCTTCCGGCAATCAATACTACTCCAAAAGAGCAGCTCGTAAAGCTGTGCTTCACTGTTTAGGCTTTATGGCGGTGTAAGCCAGTGGTAATATCCCCTGTAATCTGACTGTCTGTTGGGAGGGCCTATCCATGGGGTTGATGCTACTCTTGAGTACATTCACTGTCTTACTGCTGTGGGCATGTAAATGTCTGCTTCTGTCCTACTGAGATAAGGGGATGGTTCACTGTTTTACTTCTGAATTCATGGCTGGAATATAGTGCCAGTGATTTTAAGATGGTCCCCCCTTTTGGCAAATTTTTGCTGTCTGTAAAATTATATTTGAACAGGAATATGACCATATTTGAGGACTACAACACATATGTTGCGTCCTGATTAAAATTTCTAGTGGCTGGCTGTCAACGTATGTGTGTGCCAGTGACTGTACGTAACGGTAAAATAAATAGTGGCCTGTCCCCATACAGACAGTCCACCTGTAATGTATTGGCAGTGGATTTCTCTGTCAAGCTGTAGTGGTGACAGTCTTTCTGTATGTGTTTTCTATGGCAGTGTCTGTTTCTGCACCCTGTGATGGTGACAGCCATCTGTATATAGTATGTGAACTTGTTTTTCTGTCGTGCTGTGAGGTAAACATTGGAAGTAGATAGATTCTGCAGTAGGGTAGAAAAAACTTGAATAGTGTTTGTCACGATGTCATATGGAATAACTTGCTTTGTGACTTGAACAGAAAAGTAGAAAAACACATCCCTTGATCCAGTTATGTGCTATGTAATTTTTGCACATTTGTTATGCTAACATGAACATGACATCCGTACAGACATTTTATGTGTTAGGACATGTTGCTCTACAATATGTTCTTATTTAAATGGAGGATAAGTGGAATGGAATTCAAATACCTTGGTTGTGTCAGACAAGAGAATTAAAATCCAGATTAATAATATACAAAAGGAGTTTAGCAAATTACAGGATAATTTGTAGAGACAAGAACATTCCAGCAAAGATAGAGCTTTAAACCGTGATGTTACTTGTGATGTCAGTCTTGCTGTGTGAATCATGGATGCTATACACTTGGATTGAGAAGTGCATCTAAACTTTTTAGATGAACTGCTTCTGTGATCTGCAGATTCACTATAAATCACACACATCCAACATACAGATATGTGACTTGTGTCACAATATGTGGGCTAACATGAGAATCACTAATATGATTCAGTATACATCGCACGCACCATGCATGCATGCACGCACGCACGCACGCACGCACACATGCACGCATGCACACGCAACATACAGGTAAGACCAGTCACGACACAGTATGTGGGCCAACATGAATTATTAACCATAGCCTGAAGAAGGAAGTTACAATGGCTTGGGCATGTAGTGAAGTGGAAAGGTGGTTTAGCCATCCAAGTACTGCAAGGAAATGTTCCGCGGTCAAGGGTGGAAGAGGGAGACTGCACGGAAGTGATGGTTAGAGTACCATCTTCGACCTATTAAATGTATGTGCCCTAATTAGCGTACACCCCATTTTTAATCAGCAGGATCCATAATTATTGTAATTTGACTACTGTGAAACAACTGAAAGGTATCACCATCTGGTGTTAAACAGTTGGCACCACTTTTCAGTTGTTCTACACAAGTCACCAAATGGCACCACTAGTGTTAAAGGTACCTAATTGTCTAGAGAAACAAATATGTTGGTGTACACTTATAAGAACACGTTCCTTAAAAAATTTCCATGGCCCAATTTTTTTCAAGTGTATTGTATGCTTAATAGGTCAAATACGGTATGTTATTTAGTGGACATGAAGGCAGTTAGAAGAACTTATCAGACCTTAATTGAATTGAATTGAAAACTGATTTTATTTTAAATTGAAGTCGAAATAAAATAACAGAAGGAAATTTGCGTGCACTGCCAAGGAATGTCAAACCAGTGTCCAGCAAGACACAGGATAGAATTAATAAAACTTTGCCTCGTTTTTTCACATCAGTAACAGTTTATAATTCATTAGTTCCCTGCATTTCTGCCCCAGTGGCAGCTCCAACCAGTCCTTTTCAGAAGATGGTCTGAGATGTTGAAACGATGACAAACGTGCATAAGATATTGTGAGTTTATGGCCGGGTCAACATTTTGTGTAATCTGCACAAATATCACGAACAATTTGTTTTATGTTGTTCTGTGTACATTTGACCATAATCATGTCATTGTTAGAGGCCCATTTGCCAATAATGGCAGGATAGCATTTCAGATAACTCACATTTGCCAGATTTTCATTGTTCTGTTGACTAAAACCCAGTTCGTGATTGTCTTCGCCATGAATGCAAATCTGACACACGAGGGTCAGTATTGACGTCACATCATTCATGCGTCTGTGCGGCATGCTTTGCTCTCACATCAATCCAGGGTCTATGTGATGTGGATATTGATCAGAATTTCTTCTGAGTGTAGTGGCTTGAATGCAGTTAGTTTTGTGATAGTCTCACGGTTACAGCTGATTAATCACATCAATTCAGCAGCTGGTTAGAATGAGATTAACAGAGCACTAGAACCGTGACGTCACTCGCGTTGTTGTCTGTCGAATCCATGTAGATACGTACGTGCAGTGATACTGGGTGGGGCGACTACTGAGAGACGGTGGAGTTGTCTTTGAAAGACAAGGGTGCGTTATATTCTGGTGTGTGGGTGAGTGTGTTTGTATGTTTATGTGACAATGCTGTGTGTGTGTGCCTCAATACAACACTGGCGTGTGGGTGAGTGTGCTTGTATGTTTATGTGACAATGCTGTGTGTGTGTGCCTCAATACAACACTGGCGTGTGGGTGAGTGTGTTTGTATGTTTATGTGACAGTGCTGTATGTGTGTGCCTCAATACTACATTGATGTGTGGGTGTGTTTGTATGTTTATGTGACAGTGCTGTATGTGTGTGCCTCAATACTACACTGATGTGTGGGTGTGTTTGTATGTTTATGTGACAGCACTGTATGTGTGTGCCTCAATACTACACTGATGTGTGGGTGTGTTTGTATGTATATGTGACAATGCTGTATGTGTGTGCCTCAATACTACACTGATGTGTGGGTGTGTTTGTATGTTTATGTGACAGCACTGTATGTGTGTGCCTCAATACTACAATGATGTGTGGGTGTGTTTGTATGTTTATGTGACATTGCTGTATGTGTGTGCCTCAGTACTACAATGATGTGTGGGTGTGTTTGTATGTTTATGTGACATTGCTGTATGTGTGTGCCTCAATACTACACTGATGAAAGACACTGGGCCTGTGTTTGTTATAGCGAAACAAATTGAGTCGCTATTTGATACAGAGGAAGAAACTAGGTTTTTGTTTGTTACAGAGGAAGAAACTAGGTTTTTGTTTGCTACTGAGGAAGAAACTAGCTTTTTGTTTGCTACTGAAGAAGAAAATAGTTTTTTGTTTGTTGCAGGGTACGAAAGTGAGTGGCTGGTTGTAACAGATGAAGAAACTGAATGTTTGTCTGTTACAGAGGATGAAAGTGAGTGTATGTCTGTTACAGTGAAAGTAAGTGTATGTTTGTTACAGAGGATGAAAGAGTATGTCTGTAATAGTGGACATAAGTGAATGTATGCTTATTACAGTGGGTGAAAGTGTATGTCTGTTACGATGGAAGTGAGTGTATACTTGTTACAGTGAATTAAAGTGTATGTCTGTTACAGTGGAAGTGAGTGCACTTGTTACAGTGGATGAAAGTGTATGTATGTTACAGTTGAAGTAAGTGAGTATATGCTTGTAACAGTGGAAGAAAGTGTATGTAAGTTACAGTGGTTGAAAGTGTATGTCAGTTACAGTGGTTGAAAGTGTATGTCAGTTACAGTGGTTGAAAGTGTATGTCAGTTACAGTGGTTGAAAGTGTATGCTTGTTGCAGAGGAAGGAACTATGTGCTCTTTAGTTACATCGCAAAATAAGTGTCCATAGAAGAATGAGAATGCCTGTTACACAGTGCATGTTACAGAGTGTGTGTGTCTGTGTGTTACACAGTACATGTTACAGAGTGTGTATCTGTGTATTACGCTATACATGTTCAGAGTGTGTAACCACGTGTCTGTTTGTTACAGAGGAGGAAAACGAGACAGCCAATGAGCAGCCAGACAAGACTGAACTGCAGACCCTGCTTCGCCAGCTCAACTCGAAGCTCGAGGACCTGAACACGTGCAACGACCTGATCACAAAGCACGGCACGGCTCTGCAGCGGGCCCTCAGTGAGCTGGAGCAACTCGAGCCGGCGTCAGAGAGCGCGACCAAGATCAAGGCCGTCAACGAGCGGGCCACACTCTTCAGAATCACCTCGAATGCTATGATCAATGTAAGTCATTCCGTGTAGCTATATCAATGTAAGTCATTCCGTGTAGTTATTTCAATGTAAGTCATTCCATGTAGTTATGTAAATGTAAGTCATTCCATGTAGTTATATCAATGTAAGTCATTCCGTGTAGTTATGTCAGCGTAAGTCATTCCATGTAGTTATATCAATGTAAGTCATTCTGTGTAGTTATATTAATGTAAGTCATTCCGTGTAGCTATATAAATGTAAGTCATTCCATGTAGTTATATCAATGTAAGTCATTCCGTGTAGTTATGTCAGTGTAAGTCATTCTGTGTAGTTATATCAATGTAAGTCATTCCGTGTAGTTATATCAATGTAAGTCATTCCATGTAGTTATGTCAATGTTGTCATTATGTCAGTTATGTCAGTGTAAGTCATTCCATGTAGTTAAGTCATTCCGTGTAGTTATATCAATGTAAGTCATTCTGTGTAGCTATGTCAATGTAAGTCATTCCGTGTAGTTATATCAATGTAAGTCATTCCGTGTAGTTATATCAATGTAAGTCATTCCGTGTAGTTATGTCAGTGTAAGTCATTCCATGTAGTTATATCAATGTAAGTCATTCTGTGTAGTTATATCAATGTAAGTCATTCTGTGTAGCTATATAAATGTAAGTCATTCCATGTAGTTATATCAATGTAAGTCATTCCGTGTAGTTATGTCAGTGTAAGTCATTCCATGTAGTTATATCAATGTAAGTCATTCCGTGTAGTTATGCCAATGTTGTCATTATGTCAGTTATGTCAATGTAAGTCATTCCATGTAGTTATGTCAGTGTAAGTCATTCAGTGTAGTTATATCAATGTAAGCCATTCCGTGTAGTTATATCAATTTAAGTCATTCTGTGTAGTTATGTCAATGGAAGTCATTCCGTGTAGTTATATCAATGTAAGTCATTCCGTGTAGTTATGTCAATGTTGTCATTATGTCAGTTATGTCAATGTAAGTCATTCCATGTAGTTATGTCAGTGTAAGTCATTCCGTGTAGTTACATCAATGTAAGCCATTCCGTGTAGTTATATCAATGTAAGTCATTCCGTGTAGTTATGTCAGTGTAAGTCTTTTTGTGTAGTTATATCATTGTAAGTAATTCCGTGTAGTTATGCCAACAGCTCATAAAGCAGGTCATTGATTGCTAATATTTGCATGTGTTGCCATGATTCCAGCTGTCAAAAATAGTTTTTTCCATAATGGGCCTGATTAAACAAATTAAAATTTTAACAAAGTAGAATTTATAAACACCTTATACTGCATAAACGTTGTGATTAATGCTAAATTTGATGTGAGTGTGTTAGGTTGTCGATCATAGCCTCATTGCACTAAGGCCATTTAGTCAATAGTGTGGCTTATGTAAACTGTTTTTTGATCTTGGTGCTTCAATTGCTAATATTTAAATTGCATTGTTGGCATGATTTCAGCTGTCATAAATTGTTTTTACAATAATTGTTGTGATTAAATCAAACGAGGCACCAGTCCAACAGTTACTGCTCATGGGGCCATGCAAGTGTTCTAGAAACAGGCGAGTCTCTTTTTAAACAACCTCCAATGTTACTGTTGATGTGAACTAGTGTGACGGCAGGTTCCAGTGTCAGTGCAGCAATACCGATGTATGTGTGGTGATATGACTAAATGAAATACCACAAGTGAACGTGTTCAGTCGCATATCTAAGAATTCGCAACAGGGGAGATCTTAGTCATCCATTAGTTCACCATTCTACCATACGGTGGTGCAACTGGTTACATAAAAAAAATCCAAAAATGTTAGCAGGGGGCATGGCCCGTTGGCCTCCCCCTAAATACGCATCTGAATGTGTTTGAATTTATGTGGTACGTATAATGCAGAAACTACACAAGGTTCTTACCTGTGGTGTTGATGCAACATTATTTTACGTATGCAATAGCACAGAATGTCTATGATTCTCCAGGAACTTTACAAAGTTTCCCAGATTTAAGAAGATATAAACCTTCAGCTGAAGTGAAGTATGTACTGAATTTCCAGGATTCTCCACCACTTCCTGCATCTCAAGAAAATTTTAACCTTCCTGGAAGTCAATCGATTGTTGAAGACTGACATCAGAATGAACAAATCGGCTCCATTTCCCAGAAGTCATGCATATTTTAGGTGGAGGAGCTTTGAAATTCTCAATAACCATACGGACGAAATCGGTCATGTGGGCTCCAAGGAAAACTGCCACATGGGTGTGAAACAGACTATTAGACACACCCTAGGCTGGGTATAAGCACATCAAATGTCTCCTGCGACGGATATTATGTTTTCATGTGATTACAACGTGGCATTCCTTGGGAGAACCGCTGGATTATATTACTGTAATTATCAGCTGTGTATGGCACTGCCCGGCTTCCTAAACACAGTGTGATTTTTGCTTGTTGCATAATTAAAATCAGTGTCAAAACCTATGTTGGTGGAGGCATAGTGAGAGGTATCCATGGAGATTGGCCCCGTTTGGTTTAGATGACCTAGACTTCCCCTTGGCTGACTCTGCTGACGGGTGGCTGTCTGGCCTCAGTGGTGGGGATAGATCATTATTTTACTTTGTGTTTTACCTCCGGGTCCATGTCATACGAATAAAGTGCTGGTGATTTTGAGGATTTTTGTATCTTGAAAAAACAGTTTATGAACACGGAAAATGGTATCCTTGCAGACTATGACATTTCTGCCACGTGCAGGATTACGTTACTAAAACTTTGCTGATTGACAGCATTATTATCAGTGATGGAGGGTTCCCTGGTTTGTTCAGGCAACAAATGACTATCTTCCATGTTGATTTTCTAAAAAAAAAATTGTAGGATTTAAAGAAAACTGTGTAGCAGGCGAGTGACACGACACGCAACAACTTGTGCCATGGGGATAAAATGCGAATCATGATCTTGCATGCAGCACTAGAAAACGTTAATATAGTCACCAATGGAAAAACAAATAATTGTCTGTACCTTTGGTTTATGTACCAACAGTCTTGTGTGAGAGAAACAACCCTCTCTTAACTGGGCTGTTCTTGTTCAGCGGCAAAACAACTTATGTATGTTTGGAATGCTTTGTTGCTACAGCAGCAACCGCTTCACACAGCTGTTTCCGTGCGTGCGTGCGTGCGTGCGTGCGTGCGTGCGTGCATTACCTTGTTCTCCCTGTTAGACACCACACAAGGAATGGGGGTAGAATTTCTAAGGGTGTTTAATACATTCTGATTTGTCAACTGTAATAATTGAAATGAAAAACACTGATGCAATTTCATTTATTAACAAACTCACTGTAGAAACAGACCAAGATGCAGTGACAGTCCGTTTACAAATAAACTACTTGAATTTATAGTTTGTTAAAAAATACTGTTGCTGCAGATATTTCTACTACAATATAGTATGTTAATTTAACAAATATTGTTAATCATCTATTTTGGTGTCATGACAAATGCCTGCTAAAATTACAGTGAGGCTTGATATGGGGGCATTAGTGTCTAGTGGGCTGGATATATTGTAAATATGTTGGTAAAATTACTGTGAGGCTTGATGTGGGGGCATTAGTGTCTAGTGGGCTGAATATATTGTAAATATGTTGGTAAAATTACAGTGAGGCTTGATGTAGGGGCATGAGTGTTTAGTTGGCTGAATATATTGTAAATATGTTGGTAAAATTGCTGTGAGGCTTGATGTGGGGGCATTAGTGTCTAGTGGGCTGAATATATTGTAAATATGTTGGTAAAATTACTGTGAGGCTTGACTTGGGGGCATTAGTGTCTAGTGGGCTGGATATATTGTAAATATGTTGGTAAAATTACAGTGAGGCTTGATGTGGGGCATTAGTGTCTAGTTGGCTGAATATATTGTAAACATGTTGGTAAAATTACAGTGAGGCTTGACGTGGGGGCATTAATGTCTAGTGGGCTGGATATATTGTAAACATGTTGGTAAAATTACAGTATAAAATAATTCATTTGGTTGTAAACATGGGTTGATTACATACAGTGTGATTATTATTATGATGCTAAAAAAATATTTATTACAATTACCTATTATACTGAATAGGTAATCAGTTAATTTTGTCTCTATAAAATATTTAAAAAAAATTATTACACCCTAGTGCATCATGTTCAAATTATGATTACAACTATATTGTAATTGTAGTCAATATAAATATACACAAATATATCAATTACATCTTATGTTGTAATGCATTACAATATTAATCTGACCTACCATTCTCTACAGGTAAGTGGGATATTATATATCTGCCCTCCGTATCATAGATGTGATGCTGTGGTATCAATCTAGTCATCCGCAGAACCCAATAATACCACTGTGGCGGAGACCAATTCTCGTCTTACCTTGAGTTGTACAAGACACAAGTGTGTATTGATTTTACGTTGAGGTACCACTGCGTTTTGAATTGATTGAATTGCTCTGCTATTGTTGCACTTAGACATGCTGTATATTCTGATTGACCGTTAAAAAATACATCAAGTCTGGCAGTTAGGATCTAGAGATAGGAACCATAAGGTTGTGGGACATGCCCAGCATCCCTAGTTCCGCGGGGAAACAGGACGCTGGTGGAGGTGAACCTCGTCTGAGATGTGTTGTAAGGTATTCAATGTCTCCCATGTATTATTCAGCAAGCAACGTTTGCCTTCCGGCGGTATGGATCCTCGTCTTACAATGCTGCTATGTGATGATTGGACATGAACTTTATGAGCCAAACACCTTGTTGTGGTCAGTGGGGTCAGACCACTGTTTGTTTGCCTGTTGGTGGCTATGGTAACAGTTGATGTTGATGTTAACTAGTTATCATAATACTGTATTGCCAATTCAAAATCACACACCTGTCACTGGTGTGTGATTTTTAATTGGCAATCGTGCAACAAAATATTAATGCGTTTATCTGTGTTTTGCAAAGGGCACCACCAAACTGCATATGGCTTACTTGACTTAAGCCATAGGCCATTAATTTAAGGATTCATTTCCACGGGACATGGTTTTGGTCTTGTGATTTCAGTTCTTTCCATATATATCCTGCTTTTATCATCTCTGCTTCCATTTCTCTGCACCAGATGTTTCTCAGCCTTTCCTTTTGCCCTGAAGGGATATAATTGTGGTCTGAACCCAGTTGTACAGCAGGTCAGAGGTGGAAGTGACCAGACTAACTAGAGTGGACAGCAAAGACATAAACAGCCAGAGACTTGATCCTTGTACCACTTGGCTGAAAGAAGCATGGCAGCACGATGCTGTGTCGATCAAGTATCAAATGTTCTCCTGTTAGTGGTTTAAGATACTTTATGGGTCCTTGTTGGCTCTCCGAATGCAGAAGGAATGCCTCTGGATAGATACTTGACAAGGACGTTTTTGGATGTTGCACTGAGGTGACGTAATGATGGTCCTGGTTTCAGCATCATTAACATGTTGTTCAGGAACTTGTAAATCCTGAGTTTCCCAAGATTTGACCTTCGAAGTCATCACACAACAACCACAAGTCATTGCAGCATTAAAAATGTATGCTTTGAAGGTTTCACCCTGCGATTTCTTACAAAAGGGTAAACACTGCATAATAAAAAATGTATGTTTTGAAGGTTACTACACCACCACAATTTCTTACAGGTGTTTCACCATTGCCTTGGTTATTGTCAGCATTTGTTGCTGACTCACCTGTCAATCACTGTTGCAGGCATGCCATGACTACCTGGAGCTTGCCCATGTTCAGGGGAAGCGGTGGGAGAGGATGCTAAAGTACGAGCGCGACCAGCGTCTCCGTCTCGAGGAAGTTGTCGAACAGCTCGCAAAGCAGCACGACTCACTAGAGAAACAGGCTCGGCGCAAACAACTCGCGGCCGTCAGTCACAACAACAGCAAGTCTGAGGGCATCAACCTCAACAACACTAGTGAGTCGTCCCGAGGGTTCTTTCTCTGACACGCTAAGGGTCTGTTCTCAATTGTTGACATTTAGCTATTCATACAAAGCCTACTAATTCTTATACCCCATCCACCTCTCTAAGTTATTACTTTAAGATGTTGATAATTTTCCAGATTGAAAAATATCAATGTATGTTTATAGGACATACAGTAATAACCATAAGAGTATACTTACAAACATTTATCTCCTTAATAAGCTTTGTGTTTTTCTAACAACTCCATGGTGTCATTTTGATAGTTGTGTATTTGTGTATTTATCTCCTTAATAAGCTTTGTGTTTTTCTAACAACTCCATGGTGTCATTTTGATAGTTGTGTATTTGCAAGATGTCGGACTGTATTACAGCACAGTCACACAATTTAAAACTATTAGTTCCGTAACAGTTCAATGCGCAGTGCTACATGATGCAATGGCATTTAATATTGACCCCCATCGCCCTTTAGTACGCTTTGTACACATATGTAAATGTTGACAATTGTGAATGGCCCGTAAGCAACCAACATACAGTCACAGCTCATTAAAAATTATCTACACACTTGAGTTACAAAGGTTATGGTTGCATCAATTCATTAGTTAAGCACACTACTACTTACTCTCAGTAATAAATGTGTAATGTATCATGTATGGTCATTATACTGTATGTGTACAGTAGTACCTGCCTTCAACAGACCCTCCGATGAGTGGACACCTGCTATGGCGGGACACTTTCTCAATGTACGGACTGTTTTACCATGTTAATGTCCCTCTGATGAGGGGACACCTGGTGAACGCTGACAGCGGACAGGATATTTTGGTTTTCTGTCCCTGCTAAGGCGGACAGTAATAATTATTTTTGTAATTTTTTTCTCAAAATATTTTATTTCCAAAATGGCGACGGACAAACAGCGTGGTGTGTAGTGGGAAAAACAACATTATATCGCGAATTCGGATATAATGCTGTTGGTCGTGGACCCCGATTTTCTGCCGCCGGGGGAAATGCCAAATGGGCCTGCTTAAACCTACTTAGAATTGCTTTGACAATTCTCAAGAAACAGTTGAACAATGTCAACGACAATGAACAACTGTCAACAAGTTCTACTGTAAAAGAAAAGGACTTAGGAGTTACAATAAGCGCGGATATGATAGTTTCAGAGCAGTGTGGTATTGCAGCTTCAAAGGGTAATCAAATTCTTGGATTGATTAGAAGGAACATAACATACAAGGGAAAAAAGTTAATTATACCTCTTTATAAAGCAATAGTTAGACCTCATTTAGAATACTGTATACAAGCATGGAGACCATATCGTAAGAAGGATATAGATACGCTTGAACGCATACAAAGGAGAGCAACTAAAATGTTTCCAGAACTTAGAGACCTTAGTTATGAAGAATGCCTGAAAGAATGTGGTTTAACAACTCTAGAGACAAGGAGGTTAAGAGGAGATCAGATTGAAGTTTTTAAGATATTGAATGGGTATGAAAATATTGATAGAAATATGTTTTTCTCACTCAAGAAGGATAGCAGAACTAGAGGACATGAGGTAAAATTAGTAAAGGATCAATGTAGATTGGACATCAGGAAGCACTCGTTCGCACAGAGGACAATAAATGAATGGAACAAATTGTCTACAGATTGTGTAACTGCTAGCAGCGTGAATATGTTTAAAAACAAGGTTGACACATATCTCATGAGGGCGGGTTATAAGTAGGTGAACATTGTTGGACTCTCGATAAGCCAATGGCTTCCTTGTCCACTTGCCATCTGGGCCTTTGGCTTGGATGGCAAATCTTGTTAAAGTTGTTTGTTTGGCGCTGCCACCGACATCAATCGCTAATGTTGGCTTCACTTAGGCGGTTTGAAATTGCAATCGAGATTCACAAATATGCCTCGCATAAGAATCAAATAAACAGTCTTAAATGCAATTTAGTATGCCATACTAATATGACACTGAGGTGAAATGGCATGCCTCCAATCTAAACGACACGAAACCAACATGCCAAATGCCAAAGGCGCTACCAGTGCGCGAAAATACAAATTCGTTATCCGCATATGAAACGACGAATCGAAGCTAAGTCGTGCGTCATAAATTTATGCTTCGTTCGAGATCAGTTGAAAATCGAGGTGAAACGATTATTAATTCTGCCTATTGTCGTTTTCTATGTTTAATTAGCTTACATACTGCATGTATCTACGTTTTTGGCTGCTTAAATCCAGGTTATTATTTTCGATTCATAGGCTTATTAGTTCAGTACATCGTCATCAGTTCCATAACGGTATACGTACACGTATTTTATTCAGTTAACGATTAAACAGGGTGTGACATTTAAAAATAATATACATTGATGGTAGTTGACTCGTTTAATAAGCTCTATAAACTGCATATTGCCGTATAAGACAGTGCTACAATCACACTGTGGATTCGACAGTGTTCTTGGATTTGGAGCAGCGGGCGGCAATCGCTGTTGGTTAGTAGCACCCTGGTGGCAGACATGGGAACACCTAACGCGCCTTATTTCAGCCCTCCACTCCAGCAAGCCTGTCCCTCTGATGAGGGGACACCTGCCATGTAGGGACACTTTTGCTTGGATACAGAAGTGTCTGTTGAAGGCAGGTACTACTGTACATGATTTTGCCAAATATAATAATACTACCTGAGTTACTCGGCATTGTACGGGACAAAAAGGCGACCACTGTAAGAGCCTATGACTCCTTGAACTTCCCAGTAAAATCTTGGTAGTGAACAGCTGTAAGTGCTGTCTCTTTGAGGACGTGGCTGATGGTGACACAGCTACAGGAGTCGTACTCCCACAGGGCATGGTTTGTATCCAGTGGCTGTTTGTTGCAGGTTTGTATCCAGTGGTTGTTTGTTGCAGGTTTGTATCCAGTGTCTGTTTGTTGCAGGTTTGTATCCAGTGTCTGTTTGTTGCAGGTTTGTATCCAGTGGTTGTTTGTTGCAGGTTTGTATCCAGTGTCTGTTTGTTGCAGGTTTGTATCCAGTGTCTGTTTGTTGCAGGTTTGTATCCAGTGGTTGTTTGTTGCAGGTTTGTATCCAGTGTCTGTTTGTTGCAGGTTTGTATCCAGTGTCTGTTTGTTGCAGGTTTGTATCCAGTGGTTGTTTGTTGCAGGTTTGTATCCAGTGGTTGTTTGTTGCAGGTTTGTATCCAGTGGTTGTTTGTTGCAGGTTTGTATCCAGTGGTTGTTTGTTGCAGGTTTGTATCCAGTGTCTGTTTGTTGCAGGTTTGTATCCAGTGTCTGTTTGTTGCAGGTTCAGAGGAAGATTTTGGAGAAGAAGATTTCTACGACGCTCTAGACGACCACGAGGAGTTCAGTCTGCGTGTGACATCAGACAAGACACACAAGTAAGTGGAGGTCAGGGTGGCTGGGAGGGGTGTAGCAGCGTGATGGTGTGGCAGGGTGAATGAGGGGCTGGTATGGATGGGGTG
This sequence comes from Lamellibrachia satsuma, assembly GCA_033239005.1. Classification (NCBI taxonomy): domain Eukaryota; kingdom Metazoa; phylum Annelida; class Polychaeta; order Sabellida; family Siboglinidae; genus Lamellibrachia; species Lamellibrachia satsuma. Next base: position 7,871,484 of record BSQZ01000016.1, on the reverse strand, counting down.
TCAGGTGTGGATGGGAGCTGATGATGTAACAGGGTGATTAAGGGCATGACAGGGTGTGGGGTGACTGAGCCTGATAGGTGAATCATCATGGGGTGGGTTGACCAAGGGTGAGATGGGGCAACCAATTGTGTGAGATGGGGCAACCAAGTGTGAGATGGGGCAATGAAGGGTGAGATGGGGCAACCAAGGGTGAGATGGGGCAACCAAGTGTGCATGGCTGCATGAGAGTGAGATGTGGAAGTGCATGGGGCAGGGAAACTAAGAACATTGTGTGGCTGAGGGTGAAATGGTGTTACAGGGTGAATAAGAAGCTCCCCTGTGCTTTCAGACGTACACCAAGTGAACTAAGTACGGACAGTTTTGGATCCACCCCAATGCCAATGGTGGCTGCAAAAGTAGCAGAGAACAGCTACGAGACAAGTAGCACAGACTCGGATGGTGAACTGAAGGTAAGCACCTTCCTCTGCCCCTTCTCCACCCCTACTCTGCCTCTCCTCTACCCTTTCTCCACCCCTCGTCTGCCCTCCTCCACCCCTCGTCCACCCTTCTTCTGCCCCACTTCTACCCCTCATCCACCTCTTTTCCACGCCTCGTCCACCCCTCTTCTTCTGCCCCTCTTCCACCCCTCCTCTGCCTCTGCTCCACCCTTCTGCTGCCCCTCCTCTGCCACCCCCATGCCCCTCCTCCACCCCTCCTCTGCCTCTGTTCTGCCTCCCCTCCACCCTCCTCTCCCCCTCCTCTGCCCCTCTTCTGCCCCCCCTCCACTCCTCCACCCCTCCTCTGCCCCTCTTCTGCCCCCTCCACCCATCCTCTGTCCCACTTCTGCTCCTCCTCTGCCCCTCCTCTCTTCAAGACCATTCATTGACATGGCTATATAAAACTTTGTAGATGTAACATTCAGACATGTCAAGTCTTACATCATTACAATCAATCAGGCACGTTTATTCAGACAAATCAGTTTGTAATACAGTTTAAACAGCCTCAATTTATAAGTTTGAAAGGAGTAGCACTGAAGTAAAATACTTAACGGGTTGTGTTACTCCCTTGATACAATACTCAATAAACCTAAATGTGTCTTCATCAAATTTCAATAATGGTTACCTGCATTTATAAAAACATAAAGAAATGTATGCTTTTGTATAAAATTATGCTACTGTGATAACCATACAAGACATCAGTACATATATTATTAATATAACTTTCCAACAATTGTCTCCTATAATATGCTTTAACATTGTTGAATGGTCAAATATTAGTAATATTGACATTCAGGGAATTCCACAGTTTTGTCCCATGGAAAATGCCATCACCTTTCTTTCTATTCTTTTTTAATTGAGAACAAAATATTTCTATCAATATTGCATTGACAGACGGCCGAGAACAGCGTGATACTGACACAAGACAGACAGGCGTCTGTGAAGGAGCCGGCTAAGGTTGTGTCGCCTCGTAGTGAGACAGACAAAGTGAGCTGTCTGGCTGTGAGGAAGCCTGGCACGCGGCGCAAGAACATCCCTGAACGTCCCAACTACAGCATCAACCTGTGGAGCATTATGAAGAACAGCATAGGCCGAGACCTCAGCAAGATCCCCATGCCTGTGAGTAGTGGCAAGTCTCAGTCATGTCTGTTCAAGCAATCAATACGAATACCGTTATTTCAGGTTAAAATAACGCTTTAGGGTCACCTCGTTAACACAACCACGTTGCCATTATCGTCACCCTGAGACAGTTACTTCGACCAGCTGCAGGTGAACCTGTTGTGACCTTGCATCAGAGTTCAAATTGGGAGTGGCGCAAGTCAGTACCTAAGTTGCAGTGTCTAGACATGTCATTCATCTAAGCACACGCAGTTGCGCTTTATTATGCGGGGAATCGCTCCTGTGAACTGGCCGTAATCTGGTGTGTATTGCAGGTAAATTTCAGTGAGCCACTGTCATTCCTACAACGTCTGACGGAGGACAACGAGTATGCCAGTGTTCTCCACAAGGCGGCCCTGTGTAAGGACTCATGTGAGCAGCTCGCCTACTTGGCGGCCTACACCGTGTCTTCGTACTCAACGACGACAAATCGGTCGGCGAAACCGTTCAACCCGCTGCTCGGGGAGACGTACGAGTGTGATAGAACAGAGGACCTGGGCTGGCGTTCCTTCACTGAACAGGTTCGTCTGTACTCACCCATGTGTCACTAGAGGTTTATGTCTGCATCAAGCCCTCATTTGTAAAATATATATTTTGGGAAAGTGTACATTTTTGGAAAATTGCATTTTAGAAGAAAATACATCTTTTCAGGAAATAAATTTTTTTGGAAAACACATTTTCATAAAATATATATTTTCATGATGAGGCAAACAGTAACATTTGGGGGAGTATTCAGTTTCAGTAATCAGTACCTGAAAGCTGTGTAATTCCACCACTGTGAGGTAGTCATTGATGGGGCTACGTAACAAGAGCTATGTGTACTCACTGACTAATGTTGACTCGTCATGGACCGTCACCAGTACTTAGGGAAACAATCACTGACCCAACAACAGGACAGGAAACAAGGTTACTGATGACCTGATGACAGAGGAACTGGATGCCTTCCACATTGCTGCTGCGCTAATTACCAGCTGTGTACTCTCCTAGGAACCATGTGACCCTGTTGCTGTGGTTACAGGTGAGCCATCACCCTCCCATGGTTGCTATGCACACAGAGGCGAAAGATTGGACATTGTGGCAGGAGTTCTCAATGTCCAGTAAATTCAATGGAAAGTTTCTGCAAATCATCCCATTAAGTAAGTTGACGTTGACATTGACTTTGCCCCATGGTTACAGGTGAGCCATCACCCTCCCATGGTTGCTATGCACACGGAGGCGAAAGATTGGACATCGTGGCAGGAGTTCACGATGTCCAGTAAATTCAGGGGAAAGTATCTGCAAATCATCCCATTAGGTAAGTTGACATTAGAGGGTTTTTGCAAGCGCATTGATCCCGATCGTCTGCATGATTGGTGCGGTAAGTGGGAGATTGGGAGCCATTGTGATGTTTTGCAAAACGCGCCAATGTAATACGATCTATGTGGATCACCGGTAGAATCTAAGAGATTAATATGCATATCAGAAAACTTGCAAATGGACAGAATGTGCTTGCAGACAGGCTAACAAATACTATCCACATTTGTATACATGGCCCGCTGATGCCAGGAATTAATCTTGGGAAAACTTCTACCTTAACAAGAAGGACCATATCTAATAGAGTGCAAATGCTAATCCATAAGACTAATGTTCACAAATGTCTGTTCTTTCTGAAGACTGGCAAAGACTTCAACGTTCTGTCCCAGCAATATTACCAATACTAACTTGTTCATATAGGCTGTAAACAATTCATGTGAATGTCACACCAAACAAATTATCGATAGGAAATAGATTATTGCGGTGACCAATGACATGGTGCAATCATGGCATTCATGGATCCATTTCCCCTTAGCAGCAGAAAATCAGGGTCCACGACTGACCACATTACATCCGAATCTGCATTATGATGAGTCGCGTAATAGCGAGTCGAGACAAATTACTATGAGTCTGCTCACCTGCTCACTATACTCCAGTCAGGAATTCAACTTCAAGAATTCAAGTGACATAGAAAACATCAACATCGAGGCTGGTGTTCTTTCCCTCCAGGTGGCTGCCAATGTTGTTGAACAGAATCATCTTCTTTTCTCATCACATGACCATGCCAATTTATGCATCTTGATCACTTCTACAACTGGTGCAAGATCTTGCTATCCCTGTAGAGGTGATCATTTTGCCGTCTGTCCCATTTGGTGGCACCCTGTGTCATTTGTACAGCTTTCATGTCTGCTACATTGATTCGACTTTCAAGTATCTTTGTCAGAGACCAACATTTACTGTCAAAGAGGAGAATAGGTCTTAAAGTGGTTGTGTGCATGACCTGTTTGGCTTTTTAGGCACTTGTTTGTCTTTCAACAGTCTGTACTTATACATCCAACATTCTGACTGTACTTGGTGATCCAGTTATTAATCTCTTTCTTTTAGTTACTATGACTCACCGTGTTACCTTTGCAGGTATCGCACACCTGTTGTTCCCAGCGTCGGGCAACCACTACACCTGGCGCAAGGTGACCACAACAGTCCACAACATCATAGTTGGGCGACTGTGGGTGGACAACCATGGCGAGATGGAGATTGTGAACCACAAGAACGGAGACAAGTGTCACATGAAGTACTTACCGTATAGCTACTTCTCTCGCGAGACGCCGAGGAAGGTGAGACACATCATTTGAACCTGCAGACTGACTCCTAGACAGCGACCATCTCACACACGCCTATGCTATGAAGTAGTTTGTGGCTTTGTCTGCCCGCCCACCCACCCGCCCGCCCTCCCACCTGCCCAATTATACAGTCTTCTCACATCTGTTGCTATTTATCCTCTTCACAGTCTAGTTGCTGCGTAAGGCCACTTTCTCCCTACTACCACAGTCCTTCTCATTGCTGATGTTGTCCTTCCTCTTTTCCTTGTCCTTTATAGGCCCAGGTTAGTGCTACTGTAATGTTGTTATTCCCTTCTCTCCTAACTGTGTGGTTGATCCATCTTCAGGACCACGTTAGGGCTACTGTAGTGTTGTTATTCCCTCCTCTCCTAAGTGTGTAGTTGATCCATCTTCAGGGCCCAGGTTAGTGCTACTGTAATGTTGTTATTCCCTCCTCTCCTAAGTGTGTAGTTGATCCATCTTCAGGGCCCAGGTTAGTGCTACTGAAGTGTTGTTATTCCATCCTCTCCTAAGTGTGTAGTTGATCCATCTTCAGTGCCCATGTCAGTGCTACTGTAATGTTGTTATTCCCTCCTCTCCTAACTGTGTGGTTGATCCATCTTCAGGACCACGTTAGGGCTACTGTAGTGTTGTTATTCCCTCCTCTCCTAAGTGTGTAGTTGATCCATCTTCAGTGCCCATGTCAGTGCTACTGTAGTGTTGTTATTCCCTCCTCTCCTAAGTGTGTAGTTGATCCATGTTCAGGGCCCAGGTTAGTGCTACTGTAGTGTTGTTATTCCCTCCTCTCCTAAGTGTGTAGTTGATCCATGTTCAGGGCCCAGGTTAGTGCTACTGAAGTGTTGTTATTCCCTCCTCTCCTAAGTGTGTAGTTGATCCATGTTCAGGGCCCAGGTTTGTCCTACTGTAGTGTTGTTATTCCCTCCTCTCCTAAGTGTGTAGTTGATCCATCTTCAGTGCCCGTGTCAGTCCTACTGTAGTGTTGTTATTCCCTCCTCTCCTAAGTGTGTAGTTGATCCATCTTCAGGGCCCAGGTTAGTGCTACTGTAGTGTTGTAATTCCCTCCTCTCCTAAGTGTGTAGTTGATCCATTTTCAGGGCCCAGGTTAGTGCTACTGTAGTGTTGTTATTCCCTCCTCTCCTAAGTGTGTAGTTGATCCATCTTCAGTGCCCATATCAGTGCTACTGTAGTGTTGTTATTCCCTCCTCTCCTAAGTGTGTAGTTGATCCATCTTCAGGGCCCAGGTCAGTGCTACTGTAGTGTTGTTATTCCCTCCTCTCCTAAGTGTGTGGTTGATCCATCTCAAATCAGTTGCAGTTACTTTTTATTTTTTATTTCAGTTACAGTTGCACTTCTAAATTGTTTTAATCAACTACAGTTACACTATGATTATAATTACAATTATATTATACAGGATCAACTGTTGATTCCAAAAGTTTATTCAGGATGTGTTCATTTTGTGACATGTGCTGCTGAATGTTTTATATATGAATGATAAACTTGTGTGTGACGGCAGCTTTGATAGATTTATTCAGGTAAAGTTCATGATATGACAAAATACTGTACATGATTAATTGCAGTTGATATAATTGTTTCAGTTACACAAAAAAGAAATAAATCACAATTAGAGCATCATTTCAAAACCAGAATTGATTACAAATACTGCTGTTTGTATGTAAATGCTCCCAGTCATGGACACCAGATGACTGTAATTATCCCGGTGTTATTGACATCCCGTGAAGTCATGACATTTCTGATTGACAGGTGACAGGAGTGGTGGCTAACAAGGCAGGGAAGGAGCGGTGGGTGATCCAGGGAACATGGGATGACAAGATCGAGGGAGCACCGGTGCTCAAGACGAGCGAGTCTTCCCGTGGCAAAGTGCTCTACGAGACAGGGGCTAGCACAGTGATGTGGCAGCGCAACTACCCACCGTAAGGGACTGGCTGTATGGCTAGTGGCATCATTTCTCTATATTCACACTGTGGAACTGTCTATATATGCACTGAGGACTTATGATAGTTAGGGCTGTCTACTTGCGTCACTAAGTTGGGGTTCTCTGGCTGCATCACTAAGTTAGGGCTCTCTGGTTGCAGAACTAAATTAGGGCTTTCTAGGTTGCAGTAGTCAGTTGGGGCTCTTTGGCTGCAGCAATATGTTGGGGCTCTCTGGCTGCAGCAATAAGTTGGGGCTCTTTGGCTGCAGCAATACACTGGGGCTCTCTGGCTGCAGCAATAAGTTAGGGCTTTGTTTCCAGAACTATGTTAGGGCTCCCAGTTTGCAGCAATAAGTTGGGACTCTCTTTACAGCACTAAGTTAAGGTTCTTCTTTTGCAGAACCAAGTTAGATCTCTCTGCCTACAGCTCAGAGTTATGGCTCTCTGTTTGCATTACTGAGTTAGAGCTGTCTACTTGCATCACTAACACACAGCCCCCTACTTGCATCACTAACACACAGCCCCCTACTTGCATCACTAACACACAGCCCCCTACTTGCATCACTAACACACAGCCCCCTACTTGCAGGCCTGAGTTAGAGAAGTGCTACTGCTTCACGGAGTTTGCGGTGAGCCTGAATGAGCCGGAGGAGGGGATGGCCCCCACGGACAGCCGTCTGCGCCCCGATCAGCGCCTCATGGAGGAGGGCAGTTGGGACGAGGCGAACGAGGTCAAACTGAAGCTGGAGGAGAAACAACGGCAGAAGCGCCGGGAGAGGGAGCAGGAGGCAAACCAGGCTGCAGAGGAAGGTGGGAAGGATAGCGAGTTGGGATAGGGATTTGATTGTTTTTTATAATAATATTAAATAATTTTGGTTCTTTTAGACTGTTGTGCTGTACATATCAATGCATTCTTGATCAATAAAAATGCACATATTTATGCTTGTAAACCAATATTTTTAAAATATGTATAATTTAGTATTATCTAATTTAAATCTAGTAAAAAATTAATTACAGTATACTTAATGACACACATTAAAATAATAATAAAATTATATTTAACATTGGAAGATGTAAATAGTAATAAAATAATAACTTAGAAACATGTTTAATATATATTTTTCTATGCAATCATAACATTGAATAAAAGTACAATTTGTACAACAGATTTGTTAAAATTATATGCGTATATTTTTGGTCAGAAAATATTTTAAATAAGCTAAGAATCCTATATAAAATGTAAGGATTACTAGAACAAAGTTACTTATTAAAACAGTATTACCGTAAATTCTCTATTTGTAGCCACGGCTTCAATTACAGTAGTGTGTAGCCGAACTGATGATGACGGCAAAGTTGGGGTGTGGCTTTAAATACAGTAATTTGACAAAAAAATTGCAAAAGTTGACTCATTTGGTTGTCAGTAGTAACGGCTATTGCTGCGATAAATAACGGTTTATAATCAATGAAAAACCGAAGTCGGATACATCAGTAAAACATTGTATTACAATTGCCACTGGTGCATAATAAATAATTACATAAAACATAAAAACCTGTGTCCGTAGTGTTCAAAAACTATGATCAAACATAAAATCGTGTCATAGTTAAAATACTTCAAAATCACTTTCATCGTTGCTGTCAAAAAGAGTTGCCGGTACAGGTATGGTGGCATCATCCCACGTATCCGTGTCGGTATCGCTGACCGTGGCCGCATGCACCGGCAAACATCTTCGAACATGATGTCGTCCGTTCCATTGTTGGAGATGCCGCACTTCTTGTAGCTGCATTCAATCATGGCGGATGGAATCGCACCCCACATCCTTCACGAGCCATTGTACAAGAATGGGCGATTGCTGCTAACGTCAAGCAGCTGTACTGGCGGCGTGAGACCACCGGGGATTACAGCAACAACGATGTTGTGCATGGTTTCAGGTTTTGATGTTTTAAGCTGCGTTACTTTTATGAGGAGCTCCAAGCATAACGTTCACACCTTGCTGGCTTCGTCCGATTGTCAAAGCAACACCACTACCAGTGCCTCGTTGGAGTTAATTACATTTACTCTGGTACAAGATACGGTGTTATAATCCCATGCACCTGGTATTCTATGCAAGTGGTCTCGTTAACGCGCGCCAGTAAACTGTATGCGAACTAGACCAATCTGTCAATCAGTAGTTCTGAGAATAACGGTCACGCCTTGCTGATTATATAATCAACATGCATTGCCATTCCCTCATTGGAGACAATTGTTTTATAATCCCCTCAAAAGTTGTGTGAAGTCAGCAGTGCACAACCCCAGAAACAACACTAAAGTAAATAAACAATGACCAGGCTTGTTGAAGTGAATGCGCTAACATTTTATCAAATGCTTGTGAGTACCAGGGCAGTAGGCCAATGATGACACAACAACAACAGGAACTTTCCAAGAAATAGGTATAACCTCAATATTTGTTCTCACGAGCTGCATCGAGACGTCCAGTTATTTCATAGTTACCGGCTGTCACTCAAACACCTTTGAAGTTGAAACAGCTGGCACAACGACAGACACACCCCAGGTAGTCTTTTTAATCTGCTGCAATACATGCAACGTTATACATGGTTCTACATAAAACGTCATACAAACAAAACTTCTCAACACATTTGAATAATTTTAGCTTTATTGTATAGCCAACATGTATGGCTACATTTCTCCCACTGGGTGTATGAACATTCAGACACCCAGTTATCTGGTAGCACGGTGATATTTGTTCAACTTTGTGTTCCATTTTGACTAAATTCACGTAGTAATATTCCCATGATTATATAATGTGTTGTATTTATTATCACTGCATTACATTAGACTATTTTAACAATAAAATTATACCTCATTCATTCGTTTATGATAATTATTAATAGTTATAACTTTTTGCAGAGCCCATTTAAATTGTTCCTAATTGTGTGCGCTACGGAAATTTGTCACACAAAGCGTTTAAAATGGTCTTGGCTCAAAGTCCGGGTGTGGCTTTAAATAGGGTTTTTACCTGCAACAAACGGTGCGGAGGAAAGTTTGGGTGCAGCTACAAATAGAGAATATACGGTATATGTCGTGTGTTGTCATCTGATACCATTAAGGACTATAACCAGTTTTAAAAAGTGTATTTACTTTTAATGCTTGGGGAATATTAATAATGTTCCAAGTGGATAAGGAAGCCATTTGCTCATCAAGAGTAAAAAAATGTCATCTGTGCGTGGCCCTGTTGAATTATAATTCTAAGTTGTAGTTCAATAAAATATGTTTGGGCTGTCAAGATGTTAGGATAGCTATTGTTCATGCTATATAACATAGTTCATGTTAGGATAGCTATTGTTTATGCTATATAACATAGTTCATGTTAGGATAGCTATTGTTTATGCTATATAACATAGTTCATGTTAGGATAGCTATTGTTCGTGCTATATAACATAGTTCATGCTATATACATGTAACGTGATTTTACTGTATAAATGATCTGTGTACCTTTAGCAGTACTTGTTCTTAGAGAGGACAATAAATTAATGTAACAATTTATCTACAGATTTTTTATTCTAGCAGCATGAATATGTTTAAAAACAAAATTGACAAATATCTCAGGGTGGGTTACACATTGATGAACAATTGTTGGCCTCTCGATAAGCCAGTGGCTTCCTTGTCCACTTGCCATCTGGGCCTTTTGTCTTGGATGGCAGTCTTGTTAAATCTTGTCTTATTAAAGACGGACAGTTTGAGTCGAGAAAGAATTTGGTGTGATTGAGCTAACTGTTACATGTTGTCTCCCAACAGGTCGTGAATACGTCAGTTATGAACCGAAGTGGTTTCGCAAGGAGACCGACCCCCAGACAGGGAACCTAGTTCACGTCTATACCGGGGAGTACTGGCAGTGCAAGGAGGCAGCAAAGTGGGACCGGTGTCCTGACATCTTCTTATGACCGTCACCACGTGTCTAGACTGGTTTCTTTCTTACTGACAATGTGGCGCTGGTGACCATCATCATCTTTATTTCCAGCGCAGACTATCACTGCCAATGATGAACAGAAGTCTGAAGAGTTTGGCAGACGAATGCAGATGTGTTGCCCCTATGAAGCATGTCCATGGTGACTATTAGAGACGTGCCAATTGTTTTGTTTGCACCACGCTGATCAGCGCTCCGACGAGAGCGACCAAACAATGCCACGTGACTGCCCAACAACGGTCTGGCTGTAGGCCGGCGCACACGTATGTGATACAGTGTATTGCTGCATGGTGGCAGCACTGGTCACACATCTCGGATACAACAGCGACTGACTGACTGACTATTTAAGATCATCGTTAGTGATCCAGACGCACGTTCGCAGCACACGGCTGGACTTCACTGTATGGTATGGCTCAGTAGACACGTACTGCATAATTGTACATAAATTTTCACTCCAAGTCATATAGCTGTTGCTTTCATATCAACGCTTGGAGTGCCATGTGTCAAGTCGACCATGTCGGTCGGCACTGCATGTCTGGTGTATGGACGATATGTTGCAAGTTACATGTGTCACAGATGATAATTATGTAACAAAAAAAAGGAGCGGTATGTCACAAAACACTTGGAATGGTTTGTCGCCAATTTTTTTTCAAGATCGAAAGGATGGGTAAATCTGTCGGCGTGTGGTGGAATATCTTCTAAATATATTGTTTAATGTTTATTCATTTATATAGCACCAAATCTATACAACGGTATTCTTTGGTGCTGTACATGTTAATAATAAAAATAATGATACATAAATAAAAATAAAAAATACATCATCAAATCCAGTAAAAAAAAATATATATATATATATAGGTCTGTTGCAAATCTGAATTAGAACTGGACAGTGAAAATAGGCTCGAAATATCAAGTAGCCTAATCAGTTGTTATGATAAACGCTCTTATTTAAATGCAAACATTTATTAATTAACGCTCTTATTAACTGCTAAACTGAATAAACGTGTGCAGGGTTTTAAGGTTCAGGTCACATTGGCTAAGTTTCGTACATTTTTTGACAACTGGTTTACCTTAAGATGTTCGTCAATTGTGCATTATGTCGCGAGTTGCTTGCAGTAAAACGAGTACATTACAATAAACGCAGAATTTGTTAATTACATATGCAGTTCAAATTGCTGTGATACAATTGTCTGGTTTTCAAATCATGAAGTGAACAAGTTTAGGAAATATTGACGAAAAACAAACATCAACTTCACCATGTCATAAAATTTCCAGTGCCATTACCATCAACCCAGAGAAGCAAACGTAGCGATACATTTGTTTGTTCCACTAAAACAATTGTTTGTTCCACAAAAACAATTGTTTGTTCCACTAAAACATTTGTTTGTTCCACTAAAACAATTGTTTGTTCCACTAAAACAATTGTCCAATTCTGATTCATTGTTTTTATCTGCTGATGATTATGTATATATATATATATATATATATATATATATATATATATATATATATATTAGTAGATGAAGTTGTACTTTTCTTAGTTTAAATTTCAGATTAAAAAAATATCATACGGGCAGAGCTGGTCTTTCATACAGGCATTTTGACTATGAGACCAGCATGTGTGAAAATCCCAAATAGTTTTTAGCTATAACTAAGTGCATTAGTGATAACTACAAAGTTTTTGTTGTGACATTCCACTCCATGTTGGGACATACAGTCCAAGGATTGAGACATTAGTGACGTAGGCGACTTGTGACATGTCGTCTATAATTTTATGTTTGTCTGTCTGGGGCCTCTCAGCGGTGTGGTGACATATCTACCTGTGTGACAATTTGACAAGAAACAGTGCGTTCATTGTTGCGAGCTCAAGGGATATCGCTTTCTATTGTTCCTATTCCCCTTGTGACAGCCCGCTGACTGCACACCCAATATCATTGTGTAGTGTCAGTACACCCATGTACGATGAATCTTTTAGTCACGTCTTCTGGTACCTTCATCAGTCTTGGTTGATGTGTGGAAGATCAGTGAGGTAGTAGAAATATAACCAGCTTTGCGGACATATTTTGCAAATGGACTGTGTGTTATTTTCCTCCAGCCAGTTTCTTCATTTTGGCCTTACATAGAAAACAGCTACCGGTTTTGCTCACACTTGGTATGGGTTTAAATGTTGAAGTTTGGTCAACTGGTTTGATGCCAGTTACAAAGGTTAGTTGAAGGTACAAAGAGAAATGTTTTTACGAAAAGGCTGGCATTGCAATAAATGACGGAAAATCAATTGTTTTGTCAAGGAGGAAAATTTTATTACAGTAAATTCATTTGCAAAGCTGGCCTGCCTTTTTGTGGATACTCCTCATTGAAATAGCAATAGCATTGCTCTCTGCCACAATGGGAGAGTCCTATGGAAGATAGCCAGTGTCCACTTGATCAGTTTCTGAAATGGCAAGGCTGGTAAGTTTTACGTAACAAAAAGGCGTGCTCTTTACGACATAAGAAATCCAAACGGCCATCCCTTGAAAATGGCCTTCTGTCGTAGTCTGTGTTTTTGCCAGATCTACACATAATTGATCAGCCTCTGTAATCAGGCCACCCCTTTTGTCACACCGTTTTATTTGTCACTTGGGTGGTTTCTTTAGATTAGTTTCTACAGTAAATACGAAAATGGCAGAAAACCATTTTTTTTTACTGGAGGTAGCCTGTAAACAGATGGGTGCCAAATCCCACCAGAAATGGAAGGACTTGACAAGTTGGTGATCACATTCCTGGAAAATTGGTTGCACTCTTAGGTAACTTGTATAGTATTGCTGCTGTTGAACATTGCTCCATTCATGGCTGCTGCATCATGTATGACTCGTACAGCCTTCCTTCCTGAAAATAATGATTTGTAGAGATTGATACGTGGGTTAATTGTGGGATGCAAGAACTGTATGTAACGAGCTTGGTGAACTTATAGAATGAGCACCTATCAATATAAGCTACTATCTAGCATTCGTAATACTCGACCGGTATCCATTAATATGCAGACTGGCAGAAACTGTGACGTTTGTTTTCAGTTGTAAATTACAAATAATGTCAGTTTTTGACACAATTGTTGGGTGATATTGTGGGGTGATATTGTGGGGTGGATCTTCTGAGTTTGTGTTGTGTATAAGGCGACACGATAACTTGTTATTTCGCAAGTTCAAATGTGATCTACAGGCAAGTCTCTATATGCAGTGATGGGGAACCTATCACTTCTGTTGTTTCCCGCAATGTAAGTGCATGTGTAACTCAATCCAGTGTTTTAAAACGTTTTCCATGTACACAGAATAAACAGCTACAATCACAGGTGTGTGTCGGTAAAAAACTGACCTAGGCTTGTCACTGCATGCTCTGTGATGCACAAGACATTTTTATCTGGACGGATAATCCATAATTATTATGAGTTGTTTAACCCTTTTTATCTGGAACACACAACAGGCACGGTACGACAGTGGTTGGAACACACCACAGGCACGGTACGACAGTGGTTGGAACACACGACAGGCACGGTACGACAGTGGTTGGAACATCACTCTCTCAACCAAGATAACTCGGTTTCGAATCCTCTTGCTAGCATTTTGAGGCTTGGGCAATTTCATTCATTCATAAAAACAACTCTAGCCAAGTATCCATTGCGAGTACTCGGTGGTGGATACCAGTATATGTGAACAGGTACTCTTTGCACAGTAATTGCAATGTGGCAGATTGCTTCCCAGAGAAGTCGTGTTAGTGTTGGAATGATGTCTTCCAAGATTGAAGCGTAAAGGACAGAGTGGTCCTAAGGACTGGGTCCTAAGTTCTATTATCTATACTTGCTTTTATTATCTCAAATTACGTCAGTTCATGCCTAGCACTTTTGACAATTAATTTGAGCTCCTTTTTTCCACAATTGTTTGTGTTTTTATGGAGTCCGTTGCAATAAAAGAAATAATGAAAGAAATGGGATGCCATAAGTGAACAATGGGATGCCATAAGTGAACAATGGGATGCCATAAGTGAACAATGGAATGCCATAAGTGAACAATGGGATGCCATAAGTGAACAATGGGATGCCATAAGTGAACAATGGGATGCCATAAGTGAACAATGGGATGCCATAAGTGAACAATGTCTGATTGATAAATTTGAATTACATTGAAGAATATATAATTTTAGCCTTGAATAGATCGCCCATTCGTCGAGTTAGTAGTATCTGCGGAAGTATTTATCATAATTAGTGTCATACAGAAATGTTAAAATCAGTCGTATAGCTAGTACCACTCGACTAAGATAAAATAATTCAACAGAGGTATACATTGATTGCAAATATTTATTCAAAAACGACTTTTACAACATTGAGGCAATAAAATAGGTTATACATATTTAATATATTCTAATCTATCGCATACAATTACCTAATTGGTTTTACAATATCACATCTTTCCGTAAAGTTAAAACATGCATGTATTTGTGAAAACCCAATTTAAATACTTGTTAGTACACTTATAGTTATACTCCTTTAGATATCATGAAATACATTTCACTTTTGAGTATTCTTATTCGTGACCATGTACTCGTGTCAAATAATAAATAGTCTACCACAGTAAAAAGTGCAAAAAGGTATTGGAACATAATAAACAATAAGTAAAAAATAGTTGGAAGAAGTTAGTCGCAGCAGAAATGAGGAAATATGAATAATTTTACAGCATTTTATTTCCACTAAAACATTTAGTTAAATAAACAATGCTACCAGGCTACTCCTGGTATCTAAATAAAAATCCATTCAAGTTGATTAGTGCATTACTGGAATCCGCAAAAGCTATGGGTAAACCATAAAAGTTGGCACATATAATTTCTCTCCACTTTTCAATTTATTACAATACATACCCTGTACATTACATAACATTACCGAGGTCCAACACTGCCCAATACATCCGACACGTCTCGTGTCAGGGACTTTAGAGACGCGTCATCATTCAGGACAGTAGTGGTCGACACAGAATGACAACATCCAGGATACGACTATCGGGACGAAAACCAACTCACAGTTGCCATGGTTACTGTAACCATGGACACTCATTAAATATGTAAACTTGGGGAGAGCAATGTCTCGGATATCAGCACTGATGCTGTAATAACATCAGTATTACTGGAAGGTGCAGCCCAACAGGACAGATTGGTGTTGTGGTTGACAGCGCCACCTATTGGGATCGCTGGATGTCGCCATTCGGTATCCCTCAGCCGTTCCCGGTCTATGCGTTGTCAGTGGCTCATTTTAAAACATCAAATACAATTTTGCAAAGTCCTTCCAGAACACACAGCATACTTTTCCACGAAGAAACTACACACGATATTCCGTAGAGTAATAACTTAGAGCAAGCAGTACACACAAAACAACATTCACTCTTGACAGCTGACCACGCATAGACCAAGAACAAAACTACAAGATATCACACATAACCTCTCCCCAACAGCCAGAAGCTCTCCAATGTGTCTACACCAGTCGGAGACAGCAACCAGGTCTCTGTCCTTCCAGATATGATTTATCTGTAATCAGGACATGTCCTAGCATATCCCAGTAGTAGCGGACCCTACTTGGAGACTGGCGTGTCGGAGAAAGAAGTTAACCTCAGCAGCCAGTGATTGTTGGGTCGAGTCCAGATCTCTTGGTGATGTGTAGAGCCATGACGGTCTCGGCACTCGTTGGGTGGATCCCCACGGTTGTCAACAACATGTCCCTTGTCATTCCACATCTGGACGGAAGATGACCCATAGTTAGTGTGACATGGTTAGTCAGACGTTGGTGCAAAACGCTGTTTTAAGTTGATGGGACTTTTTCTATTGCTCTGGTGCCATATTGTGTAACAGTTCAGAGTTTCTTAATGCCAATTTTATTTCCTATTTGATGTTGCGCAAAATTTACTTTAAGAAGTTTGCAAGTCATTCAAGAATTACTTTTTAGCTGTCGCAAACGTTTTCCCCAAAATGTAGGGGGGCTATCTCAAAACATGACTGATACAAAATGAAATTGGTTTCCACAGGGAGGAGGTTTAGCAGTGGTTCCATTTAGTACATAACATTTTTTCCCCCAAATTTTTTCCCCCAGTCAGTTGATATTGTGATGAAAGAGGTGCAACTAAATAACGTTCTGTTATAATCATATCAGCATGCGTTCAAGTGTGTGGTATGTGATGGTCACTGCTTGAAAGATGAGGATATTTTCATAGACATCTTGTATCCACAGGTCGATGTAATTAAGTTTCAGCGGCCCGGGGGGGGTCAGGGGGCCCAGGGGGGGTCAGGGGGCCCAGGGGGTTGAAGTTAAATGACATTGATTTTATGTAGTGTAATGCAGCAATGTTTTGAGATGGCATCTAGCACATTTTGTCATATTTGTTCACGTGTGTGCAAATGCATTCAACCATAGTCTGGACTCGCTAGATTAACTCATCCACACCGATTGAGGGGGAAGAGTTTTGTGAAGTACATCAGGGGCACAAGAGAATCAAAAGGAACAGGGTAATTTACCTGAGGGCGACTGCGAAACCCTGCATCACCTCACCGGCATTCGGTCCCATGAAGTGAATCCCAAACACCTTCTGTGTTCCTGTTCTTTCCGTGATTAACTGCAAAACAGACATGATTCACTGTAGAACAGACACAATTCACTGCAGAACAGACACGATTAACTGCAGAACTGACACGATTAACTGCAGAACAGACACAATTAACTGCAGAACAGACACAATTAACCACAGAAATGACACGATTAACCACAGAAATGACACAATTAACTGACACGATTAACCACAGAGTGGACACGATTAACCACAGAACTGACATGATTAACCACAGAACTGACATGATTAACTGCAGAACAGACACAATTAACTGCAGAACAGACACGATTAAGTGCAGAACTGACACAATTAACAGACATGATTAACTGCAGCAGACGTCACTGTACAACTGATAATGGAGGTCGATTCTATGTCCCTTTTCAGTAATCAGATATAATCTTTCTATTCATACAGAGAAACCCTCCTGATTTCTTTTAACTGTGGGGAATGTCATAGACGTGATAATTATTCTTAATTATACGTAATAAATTCCATACAATGATGGGGGATTACTGGCCGAGACTTAAATTAATTTGTAAACAAACCCAACATTTGGATACATCCTAATAACATTATTTACAACATTGTTATTTCCTCACAATAATTATAGTGGTAGTGTAAAAAAAAAAAATTTCCATAGAAAAGGCATATGCAGTGGACTCCGCTTAATAGAATAGAATAGAGCCAGAACAATGTGATTCTCTTAATCGGCTGATTCATTTAAGTGGCACACTTGAATACACCAGCAATAGGGAATGATTCATTCCAAGCCAATATATTTTACTCTACCAACCGGCTGATTCTGTTTTCCGCAACAATTCTTTGTGCACCACAGGTCACATATTTGTGGTCAGCCCTGCTACAAGTCAACTCTAAATGTCGGCACTAACGTACCAAAACTGACATACCAAAGCTGACGTTTTAATGCACAGAATACACGAAGATACGTGAACAACTGGAATGCTTCAAGTGAGCTCCATACCTTTATGTAGCATTGTTTCGCACTCCTCCCTGGAACCGTGTACTCCAAAGGTGTGTAGAAGCCATGATACACCTGCAACCACATGACTATCACATGACTTACATAACGTCTATCACAACATAATAGCATGCTCACTGTCACATGACTTAAAACATGATTGTTGTCACATGACTCACACGTACCTCAATATTGTCTTCACCATACTTCTCTAGAGCCACTTCCTCAGACAGCCCGACACACGAGTACTCGACCGGCGTGAACACAGTCGTAGCCACCTGGAGGCAACAGCAGACACCGCTCAGGCTAACTTGGTTCATCCAATATTCACTTTTAACTTATGTTACATGTAATATATGGCAGTGTACATGATACAATGTAGTTGAGATAGCTTGCAATGACACAGGATGTGTATGAAAATGACATATTATGTGTATCAAGTAACATATGAATTGTATGCAAGTCATAGAGGAAGTGTGTACAAGTGACAGAGGAAGTGTATTAAGTGACACAGGAAATGCATATCAGTCATAGTGGAAGTGTATTTAGTAAGTGACAGATGAAGTACATGCAAGTGATAGAGGAAGTGTATACAAGTGACACACCCACTATTAGCAAGTGATAGAGGAAGTGTATACAAGTGACACACCCACTATTAGCAAGTGATAGAGGAAGTGTATACAAGTGACACACCCACTATTAGCAAGTGATAGAGGAAGTGTATACAAGTGACACACCCACTATTAGCAAGTGATAGAGGAAGTGTATACAAGTGACACACCCACTATTAGCAAGTGATAGAGGAAGTGTATACAAGTGACACACCCACTATTAGCAAGTGATAGAGGAAGTGTATACAAGTGACACACCCACTATTAGCAAGTGATAGAGGAAGTGTATACAAGTGACACACCCACCATTAGCAAGTGATAGAGGAAGTGTATACAAGTGACACACCCACTATTAGCAAGTGATAGAGGAAGTGTATACAAGTGACACACCCACTATTAGCAAGTGATAGAGGAAGTGTATACAAGTGACACACCCACCATTAGCAAGTGATAGAGGAAGTGTATACAAGTGACACACCCACCATTAGCAAGTGATAGAGGAAGTGTATACAAGTGACACACCCACCATTAGCAAGTGATAGAGGAAGTGTATACAAGTGACACACCCACTATTAGCAAGTGATAGAGGAAGTGTATACAAGTGACACACCCACTATTAGCAAGTGATAGAGGAAGTGTATACAAGTGACACACCCACTATTAGCAAGTGAGGAAGTAAGCAAATACAAGTTCAGTTGAACATTTTACACTGACAAACCTTGTCATAATCCATCTGCTCAGTGGCGCCATCAAACAGACGTCGTGCTAGCAATCTGCCGGCTCTGATGGCGACTGGAGTCAATTCAGGTCTGTCCTGGAGACAAGAACAGAGAGCCAAGAGGATAGTTATACTTTGAAACACAAAATACAACCAACTTCAAGTAAATACAATGGTTACTGCCTCGCTAAAATAAACAGTAATGTCTAGAGTGTGCAACGCAACAATAAGTTTGTTTAATATTGTTTACCATTTTTGTTCTATTATTTGACATTATAAAATCATGTCATGGTACAAACAATATATACAGGTATTTTACCATCTTGACAACACAAGTGCGTTTTAATGAACCACAAGTTGTTAAATATAATTTGTGTGTAATCTGTTTATGAATATCAACCTCGCCATTCAACATTTAATGTAAACACGATGTTCAACTTGAAATATTCAAATTAAAACATATGAGAGTCAACGCTTTTTAATTTAATTAAAGCACTATCGGGCAGTCAATATGTTAGAACAGATATAGTTTATACTATATAACACAATTTTACAATCTATACGATTTGTAGTTTAAAATACACAAACATTATATACAGTACAGGTACTGTATACACTGACCACTCAAAAGTGAGTTATGAGGGATTACAAAAGAATCACAGCTTATAATTATTAAGTGTTCAAAAATACAATAAACAATTACATGATTACTTTGGCTTGTTTGCATCACTTAACATCTGTCTATCACCCACCTTCAACACATCCCCGACAGCGTAGATGTTTGGCACCGATGTCCTCTCGTGGTCAGCGTCCCGTCCACCTACTACAAACCCTCCTTCGTCCAGCTCCACGCCAACTTCCCGGAGCCCAAGTTGACTCGTCTCTGGCACCCGACCTACAGGGGCAGCACCAACTATATAATAACGGCATCGTGGGATAGTTTCAAAAATAAACAGGTGATAACTAATAATTTAAAGAATAAAAACATGATTGCATAGATGCTAAAATACGTATCTGGTTAAAAAAGTAACAAATTACTACGAGGTATACAAATATGCAAGGGTTTTGTAGCATGTGTATATTTACTATGGCAGTTTTGAGCAGATCCCCGACTCACCGACTGCCATGAGGACCGTGTCAAAAACCTCCTCCTGGCTGGAGGGTTCTCCTTTGCCCCTCCACTGTACTTTCAGTTGTTCTCCGTGCCTCTCTATACTAGTGGGCACACTCTCGTGGATCACGCGAGTACCGTGGTCTTCCATTCCTTCTGCTACAAGCTGTGCCATTTGCTACAAGAAATATCAAAGTTCCAACAAAATGGTCTTAATTTTAATGTAATTTAATGTTAATGTAACTTAATGTTAATGTAATTTAAATGTTAATGTAATTGAATTGTGATGCAATGATTTAAATTGTAATGTAATTTTAATGTCACTGAGTTATTACATTTTTATGTAATTTAATGTTAATGTAATTTAACTTTTTATATGTGTATATTTTAATATTCATATTTATATATATATATTTAATGTGTATATTTTAATATTCATGTGTATATAATATGTGTATATTTTAATATTCATGTGTATATTTTAATATTCATATCATAATCACAGTCGTTCTCTAGTTATTCTGACAGGGGAGAAATTAATATCGCTTTTTGCAAATCACTTTCTCAGAAAATGTTCCATCTGTTTGGATTAATATACAAATGATACACATTCATATTCTCCAAATATTCTTGTAAATAAAACAAATTATAACACTTCCTATATCATCTGGTCACCATATTGAAACCACCTGAAACCAGTTGAAGCCAGTTGAAACTTGTTGAAATTAGTTGAAACCAGCCCTTGGAATATGTCAACAAACCCACCCGGTCGAAGCCACGCAGCGGAATTGATCGTATCATCACTGATGTGTCGTAACCCAAGCCCGAGAGAAAACCAGCGCACTCTAGAGCGACATCTGGTGAGTGTTAAAGACATGTGTAATAACAGCCATAACTAATGACTTAAAACTTCTTCCTCAACTGATTTAGCTTATCGCAAATCCGGTTCAATGGTGTCCAAATATGTAGTGTGTGAATAGTTTATGTAACATTTGCAGTCGTTTAAAAAAAATTACGTATTTTTTTCATTCAGTGAAAGAATTGACTTTAATCGTTAGATCTGGTAAGGATCAAATTTATGGGTATACTTAATCTGATCATGGGCATGACTTCCATCCACTCGGATGGGCTTCATCTAAGTGGAAAGGGGGCAGCAGTATTTGCGGATGGACTCACAGCAGCAGCATGGGTAGCATAAAGAATATTTTTGGTAGTCAACACTATTTAAACTAGAAGCGCAGGGGGGTTACTTAGAGATGCTTCAAGCAGGACAAGAGGCCACTAGTACAGATAAACCAATAACAAAATGTTTGAAAAACATGTCTGAAGCAGGTTATAGATCCATGTGTTTAAATGCTAGGAGTATAGTAAATAAGAAAAACGAATTAAACATTATGGTAGAAGATACTGACTCTCACATAATTGGCATTACCGAATCATGGGCCAACACAGACATAACAGATGCTGAATTAGGACTGACAGGATACATAATGTTTAGGAGAGATCGAATAGGAAGAAGGGGAGGGGGAGTTATTTTATATGTTAAAGAATCTATTCAGGCTTAAAATAAAATTAGAAAGGGAAGCAGATTACGATGAAGCTGTTTGATGCAAAATAGATTCAGGAAATTCAAAATTAACTATTGGATTAGTTTACCAAAGTCCAAACATAAATGAAGAGGATAAAACAAAAATACAAAATGCTATAAAGAAAGTTAGTAAAGGGAAATGTATCATAATGGGAGATTTTAACCATGGACAGTTTCAATGGAAATCTCTAGAGAGTACAGGGGGTGAGGACCAACAATTTCTATTTTTAATTCAGGATAGCTTCCTTACTCAGCACATGCTAGAACCAAACCAGGGGAGAAAATGAATTAGATAAAGTTTTATCATCACAAAAAGAATTAGTGGACAATGTAAAAATACATGAACCATTGAGTAACAGTGACCACAATCAAATACATTTTGACGTCAATGTAAAATCAGAAAGTAAAAATAAAAAAACGTATTGGAGAAACTTCCACAAAGGTAACTATAAAGATATGAGAAAATACTTAGCAAAGCTAGATTGGAATAACATGCTGATGAATAAGACCGCAACTGAATGTTGGAATATTCTAAAATATGAAATTGAGAGTATCATCGATAAATTTGTTCCTTTGAAAAAACAAGGAAAACGGTCTAGAAAGAAACACTTGTCAAAAGAAGCTATTAGAGAAATAGTGTTTAAGCAAACTATGTGGAGGGTTTATAGGCATACCAGAAAGGATGAAGACTATGCAAATTACAATGAGGCACTTAACCTAGCTACAACTAAAATTAGAAAATCTAAAAGAACCTTTGAAAAAAAATTGGCTGGTAATATAAAAAATGACAGCAAGAGTTGCTATGCTTATGTAAGGAGTAAACAGAAAGTTCGAGATAAGGTCGGACCACTGGAAAACAGTGGAAACATAATTTCAGATGGGTTTCAAATAGCATAGGTCCTGAATAAGTATTTCAGCTCAGTTTTTACCCCAGAAGATATCAGCTCACTTCCAGTTCCATCCATCCGAAAATTTAACTTGTCACTAGAAGAAGGATTAGTTCCTTCAGAATGGAAAAAAGCAAACATTACGCCACTATTTAAGAAGGGATCAAGGAACAAGCCAGAAAATTACAGACCAGTGAGTTTAACATCAGTTGTATGTAAATTACTCGAAACATTAATTAGAGACCACATGGTGGAATTCCTTGTAATACATAACTTAATAAATACATCTCAACATGGGTTCCGAAAAGCAAGGTCATGTCTAACCAATCTCTTATGTTTTTTTGAAGAAATTATAAAGTGGGTAGATGACGGGTCACCAGTGGATGTTATCTACTTAGATTTTCAGAAAGCTTTTGATAAAGTGCCACATCAAAGATTGTTACTTAAACTAAAAGCCCATGATATAGGTAATGATGTAATCAACTGGATAGAAAAGTGGCTTACACACAGAAGACAGAGAGTAATAGTAGATGGTGAGATTTCAAACTGGAAATCTGTTTTGAGTGGGGTACCACAGGGATCAGTATTAGGCCCTATACTGTTTTTAATATATATATATAAATGATTTAGAAGATGACATATCTAGCAAAGTACTGAAATTTGCAGATGACACAAAAGTATTCAGAAAGGTTACAAATGATACAGATAAACATAGTTTACAGGATGATCTAGAAAAATTAGTTAAATGATCACAAAAATGGCAAATGTTATTAAATTTTGGGAAGGGTAAATGTATACACATAGGACATGGAAACATGGACGAAGAATATAAAATGGGGGATGCTGTACTAGGTAGAAGCACACAAGAAAAGGACTTAGAAGTAACATTTAGTGCTGACATGAAAGTTTCAGAGCAATGTGGGATTGCTGCTTCAAAAGGAAATCAAATTCTAGGGCTAATTAGGAGAACTATCATGTATAAGGAGAAACAGCTAATTATACCTCTGTACAAAGCAATAGTTAGACCACATTTGGAATATTGTATTCAAGCATGGAGGCCGTATCATAAAAAGGACATAGACAAGCTAGAAAGAATACAACGAAGAGCAACTAAAATGATTCCAGAATTGAGAGACCTTAGTTACGAAAGTTGCTTATTACAATGTGATTTGACAACACTAGAGACCAGGAGACTAAGAGGAGACCAAATAGAAGTGTTTAAAATACTGAACGGTTATGAGGATGTTGATAGGAATATGTTCTTCAAACTTAAAGAAGGCAGTAGAACCAGAGGACACAAAGCAGCATTAGTTAAGGAGCAGTTTAGGTTGGACACGAGAAAGTACTCTTTCTCACAGAGGGTGATAAATGAATGGAACAAACTGCCAAATGATTGTGTTAATGCTAGTAGTGTGAATATGTTTAAAAATAGAATTGACAGATATTTGATAAGGGCGGGCTACACATAGATGAGAAAATTGTTGGACTCTTGATAAGCCAATGGCTTCCTTGTCCACTTGCCATCTAGAACTTGTTGTTTGGGATGGCAATCTTGTTAAATTTTGTTAAATCTCTCGCTGATCACATGACAAAGTTATGAAATTTCACCAAGGAAGAAAATCATGATTTTTCAGCAATTCTATTTTCACTTCAGTTAATGCTTTAACAAGCATTTTTATTTAACAAGCATTAACTAATTTAATAGTTTGTCTGATGATTTCACCAAAAAAAAACATACAAAAGTTGGACAAATGAGCTAGCATGTTGCAGTGGATACATGGTAGATTTGTTTTTTTGCTAAATTTATTTGAAATGAGACTAGTAAAAAACGAATTGATTAAGCACCTTTAAGTTAACTCTGAGAGAGAGAGCATGCAGAATGCTGTACATTTCCCCATGCTTCACAACACAACTGATGACTCATCATAAAGGATACAACTTGCTCCAACGACCAACCTGTAACAGCGACCAGGCAACCCTGTCATACGGACTGTGTAACCTCACTAAGACACCGGCAAGGAATTGTTTTCACCCTATCCTAAGTTAAACTTACGTTGTAATTAGCTAAATATGTGTACACACATGTAAAATCAATTAACTATTTCACAGAAGTACTATTTTGCAATTGTAATCAAAACTATAAGATGATTAATATATAAAACATCATGATACATCCCATAACGGAATAATGCTTAATACACATATCAGCAAAACATTTTCCAATAAACAGCATGGTTTCAAAGCAGTCATACACAGGTTCCCATAGAGAAGAAATGTCCCCACAAACAAGTACAACCCAATAATTTGACCCTCGATTCTACTGACAAAATAAAGCTGTCAGTATGTCTGCTTCATACTCCTCGTCCCTACCACAGTGGCACCAACTTACGTCTTTCCCGGTGGTTTGAGCTGCCAGAAGATGTCATCACTTGATATGGCGTGTTCAAGAGCTCCGGGAATCTACAAAAGGAACCATGCTATTTTATAGCTACGTGAAAGGAATAATCTTGTGAATAATTAATAAAGTCTTTGTGTGACTTTCATACTTCATTATTTTATGAAAATAAATTATCAGAATAAATAACTTGCTGACTGTTTTAATGCCAGTACTGCGAATATGTTAAAAAAACAAATTGTCAGATACAAAACCAAGGATGCTACATATACATGAAAAGCACCTTCAATAACCCAATGATTTCTGTGTGAACATGTTATGATAGTGTCATCTGGAGGTTTTTTACGGTACGATAAATATTTAAAAATCCGAATGTTTAATTTAGTTCTTACTACCTAACGTTTTCGCTGTGATGTGTTCTGGGCTCAGGATTTAGGCGCAATAGAAATCTTCACATTGTGTTGTATCATTAGGTTTCAGCTTACCGGACAACAATGTAGTTCGTAGTTACAGAGTGATAATTTATTAAACCAAAAACAAGCACAAAATATGCGCGCTTCTCCTGCAATTACAAATGTTTCTTACCTCAGTTGGGTATTTTGGTCTCATTCCAGTTGCTATGACGATGTTGTCGGCAGTAAGGATCGTCTGAAATGAGCAGCAACTAATACGAGCATCATCCTCAGTGTAAGGGTCGTTTATCCAAGTTTGCTTAAATACAAATTAATCTAACTTGCTGATAATCATGACTGTGGATGCATGCATGCAGTCCAAATATGATACTGCAGGTTGTGTCACCTAATTTGAATTGTTGCATAAATCAGCTTAACTGGTTTTGTTTGTCATGATCACTGAATGTTTGTATGTACACAAAATACTACACATGCACACACACACATCAATGTATTTAATCAATTACTTATGGCAAGTTAGATAGCGATATTTTAGAAAACATAGATGTGGCATATATATGTATTACCCATATTACATACAGATTTTTGGGTGGAAAATTACAGTATCCTGAATTCATGTGGTTTTGTTTCAAATTTACCAAAAAATCACTAGGCAGATTTCTGGCAAAACCTAGAGGATTTTGTTTTATGTTGGCATATTTCTTAGCACGATATATTGCAACACTTAATCTGTATCAGAAGTAAGCAGATAGCTATGCAGATTTCTGAGGACAAATAGCAGATTTTCACTTGATATAGGTGTACTTCATAGCCTCATAGACAGTAGCAGTAGTAAAAGCTGTATTTCATAATGGTGACCATATCATGTTTATCACGTGATTTTCAATGGACCATCAATCACATTCACTCTTACATACAGTTATATAACGAAGGCGACACTTGATATCACGATGGTGACACTTGATACCACGATGGCGACACTTAATACCACGATGGCGACACTTAATAACACGATGGTGACACTTGATACCATGATGGTGACACTTGATACCACTATGGTGACACTTGATACCACTATGGTGACACTTGATACCACAATAGTGACACTTGATACCACGATGGTGACACTTGATACCACGATGGTGACACTTGATACCACGATGGTGACACTTGATCAGAATCAGACTGCTGTACATAGGTCAATTGACCAACACATCTTTTTTTATATGTATTTATTCAGATTTATGTAGAATTTCAAGTCAACAATATGGATTTCGACAAAATGTCCGTAAGTACCACCTGTAATAGTTATTAGTTAGTCAGCCCCTGGTGTGTTAGTCATTTACCTCCTTGCCAGCTGAGTCCGTGGCACACACTGTGTGTTGGTCTATCAGACGACCCTTTGCGTTGTAGTAATCCACGTCTCTAAAGCATGACAAATCAAACCACATCAATGTAATCATGACACGGAAGGTACAAAAATGAACCCCAAAAATATATATTTTAATCCTGCGTTCACATTCATAGGTCATTATTAACTTTTTTCAAAGTCACCATTACAATAAGACACATATACCACACTGGTAGAGTTTTAACGAAATGGCCTAGAGCAGAGGTTCTTGAAATGAGGGTTGATACTGTTTACTTACTTAGTTTTCAGTTGGACCCTGAAGCCCCAGTTGAGTGAGCGAACATGGCCCTGAACCCCTTCACAAAGCTTGTTCCTGTAACCATGGAAACATGAGAAAGACAGGTCATAGTCATTTAAAAATAACTTGTTTTGGTAACACACACACAACACTCGCATGATCAAGTGAACAAGCTAATCACATGAACAAGTTAAACTGGGAGGTAATAGTGAGATCACGAGTCCACAACAGTCTTTTTATGTTTCCTGTGTGGAATCTTTTGCTACCCTTGCATAGACACCAGATAGAAGGGACCAACAGCGTATTGTGTCTATTCCAAAAGACACAGGCAACGTGGAGTGAAAGAAATTACCCAAGTTTCGAAACACTAGGAGGTACATTCGAACCCATGTTCCTTCAATCGACAGTCCATTCGTCAAAGTTGTTTAGGATCATGATCTCACAGCCGCTGTAAAATTAAATAAAAAATAATTTGCGTTATGGCATCCAATTGTCTTAGTTATCCAATCATCCAAAGTTCCCTGTTTTCCTAGCTACTCATTTTCTTAGATACCCAGGATTAATAACTTACCAGTCATGCTGTAGGTTTTCTGGTGTGTTCCAGCCGAACCTGCCTGCATCAATAATAGCGCCACCTAGCTGTGAAGCCTGGTGCATCAACTTCTTTGGAATACAGCCAACATTGACACAGGTCCCTCCCAGGCCCCACTGTGTGCCTGGTTAGAACAGTACACAGAGATTGTACATTAATCTACCAGAACAGTCAGCTTCCATGTTTAGAACAAAATGACTGTAAGAACCACAGAAGAAGTGAGACCATAATTTGCTTCCACTATACTTAGATAGTGTCATGGATCTTTCAAATATCCTTATGCAGCTCAGATCGTCCATTTTACAACAATGTATTGTTCCCAAAACTAAACTTAACTTGGGCAAACGTGCTTTCTCTGTCGCTATGCCTAGGGTCTGAAATGAATTCCCCATAACTTTGAAAACATTGGAAATCATCGCTACCTTCTGAAAAGATTTTTATTTCCGAATTGCATTTCCACCATAAATCTTAGGTGGTCCCTCATTCTAAAAATTACTTATGGGCATCCCTGTTCATGATAATGCTTAATGATTCTGCTATGTTGCATTTCTAAGCTCAGGTTCCTGACAATATAGGTGCCATAGAAGAAGTTAGTTATTATTATTAAGTGCATGAAAATCACCATTACGTCAAATGTGGTGATTTTTATTTAATGGGAAGAAAACACACAGAAGCAGCATGAACACAGTCATTGAAACACAAAACATAAACACATTACACATACGGCAGGCTCTATATACACATACGGCAGGCTCTATATGCACATACGGCAGGCTCTATATACACATACGGCAGGCTCTATATACACATATGGCAGGCTCTATATACACTGACCACTCAAAAGCAAGTTGTGAGACACTGAAAAACGTAGCATAAAATTTTTCAATTGTATGTGATATTAACAAAGCCAGCATTTCAGACTGTATCAGTCAATCACTGACTTACAGTAGACACCAGAAAGTTTAATACATTTTCATGGCTATGTTTTTCTACAACCATAGGAAACTTTATAATGGTCACCAATTACAAGATTAATTGTGCTCTGTGCTCAGAAAGGCAAGCTTACTGAACATGTAAATGTTGGTTAAATAATTAATAATTATTAGTTTATATCACTTTTGCAAGTTGCAACATTATACACATTATATAACAATATTTAAGCATAGTCCATTGTCAGACTATGTGGCAATGCTGATGGTCCAATGACAGTTTATGAGGCAAAAACTAGAAAAAAAATAGTCTGTTTGGTTTGTGAAGACACTGAGCCGTGGCATCAAGTCTGCCTTTACACTCACCCTGAGGAGATGGACTCACGTAGTCTAACAGGGCCGCCTTTTTACCAATGTCAGCAACTGTAAGTGAAAACAGGAATATAGGGCACAGTTTTACGCAACATGAAATATAAAGATCAGTTAAAACAGCACTGTGAAATAAGAGACTTTGTCTAATAAACTACCAGTACATTTGCTCTCCAGAGACTGTTACAAATGTTAAGTAGTCCTGTACGACAAAAATGCACACAAAGAATCGACAAGACATGAAGATTTCACAACATACTTACTAAGCATACGTTTATTAGATTCATCATAAAATACCTTCTTTAGAGCAGGCCAGGCCTCCAGACCCTCCTCCGATGACCAGCAAGTCATAGTGTTTCTCCTTGCCTGAATCTATAAAATAAAACCGTGTTCTCATATTAGTGTATGCGTATTTCCATCTGCAACAGGCACTTTTAATATTAAATAAATAATAATAAATACATTATTTTTACAATAATAAATGTACATTAATTTTTATAATAATAAATACATTAATGTTTATAATAATAATAAATACATTAATTTTAATAATAGTACTAAATACATTAATTTTAATAATGAATTCATTAATTTTAATAAAAAATATTAATTATTTTTTATAATAATAATAAATTATTTTTTATAATTCTACATTAATTCATATTAATAATAAATTACCATTACAGCACCTCAACCATGTTGTGCTTGCAGCAGCATCTGATTTGAACAACATTTACAAGAATATGACAGTGTTCCCATTTTCTAAGAGTCTAGCCCATAGCTCCCATACATATAGAGTTGCATTATTTGTCAGTTGTTCTTTAACTGCATAATTCGTCAGTTGTTCTTAGTGTATTATTTTGTGTTTCAAGGCCTTCCATACAGGCAAATAGTCCATTAGAAATCCTGCTCTGTCCACATTAGATTCATATGAAAATATAATATTTTATTTTCCAAATTTATTAAAACAAATTATACAATTATTTGTGATCTTTTTGACCTGTTGTTGAGCAAATAATGTGTGTTAGCTTGGATTGAGCTACATAAACAAGGTTGCTTCAAAATAATTATAAATGCTCATATTTATGTAAGCAAATAATAACTTCATTTAAGCAGATCATTGTCACATTGTCATTGAAGATGAAGTGCGACAAAGTCGAAGAGCTGCTGTAAAAATGACAGTAAATCTAGCCAAAGACAATGCAAGGATTTCCAGGTAACGACCACATGCACGTATGGGCTCTGACACAGTCCTAAGAAAATTGTGATGAAATATCTAACCACCGACACTGATCAGTAAAATTCTATCTTGGTTTAACATTTAAAAACCACTTAATATCGCCCATGGCGAGCAATTTGCTGTATGCTGCTCATTATTATTTCCAAGGGCAACAACGTTACATTTGTTCTGCGCCTTATGTAAGATCTCACCTGATGCATACGTTCTTGAAGAAGGACATATGCATTTTTTGCGTAAACAACGAAACGATGTTTGCCGCAATGCCGACCTCAGCACGCAGGAAGCCATGACCATGTTCTGTTGTCTGTCAACAAACAAATGTCTCGTCCCTTTTCATTGGATGGTTTTATTTTGCGATATGATGATAAGTAAAGTCATTAATCAGACACGTAATATCCACCGACAGTATGTGCAAACTTGATGCGAGTAAAGAACTTATAATAACAACATGTACTCGACAATGATTTCGTGGGTTTGGCCGAGTAGCGACGAAAGACTAACACTCAGTGCGATGAACAGCGACTACAGATATGCAGCTAACGTTTTGCCTGAGAATGGCTATGTGATGACATTGGTCCGCTGTTACTCATACACACTCGCTCTTTGCTATGCATGCGTCGGATATTACTTCAGAGACACACTTGTTCGACTGAGGCTTATGCTTCCGCTGGTTTGACCACGTTTGCGCATAAGAACAGATTTGTGCTAGCAGAAAGGTGCATATTTACCTTTCGTCTACTGAGTAAAATGTCAAACGACTAACGAGGACATTTTGGGCTACCCCTTTTGGCTTTTCAACTTCTCACACAACTATTAATAGTATTACTAGAATATTACTAACTATAATAATTATTATCTAGTTTAAATATCCAGGTAGCACTTGACATGCATTTAGCTGTCTGACTATTACAGGTCTGCCAGGCCCAGGGGGTGAAGTGTAAAGCGCTTTGAGCGGTCCTGCGGACTGGATACTGCGCTATATAAGAACCTACCTTTACCTTTTACTGTGATTCCAAATTGTTTTGTATGGCAAATATTTTGTATTGCATCATAACAAGGACATAATAGTATATAAGCTACAGTAGAAAGAATTAATTTTGAAGAGCAACAAACCTTATTCCAGAACTGAAGGAACTTATGAAAAACGCCTTGGAATAGAGTATGTTTGGTTCGCACAACACTCTTGTCAAATTACAACACTTGAGATTAGGAGATGAAGACAAAATAGTCTTTAAGATATTGAATTGTTATGAAGATATTGATAGAAACATTTTACTCAAACTTAAGAAGATATATGTGTAACTAGAGGGCACAAAGTAACATTAGTAAAAGAACAGTGTGCAGTACTAAGATTTGATTTGAGAAAGTACTCTTCTCACAGAGGATGATAATCAGAGGATGGACACATGCCACATGACTTACAACGCTCTGAAGGAGCCCAGTCTTTGGCAGGAAGAAGAAGAAGATAACTTAATGGAATTATTCACTGCATCATTGTGTTAATGCAAGCAATGTGTCATCATGGAGACGTTGTATTGTTCCGACTCTCTAGTTTAAGGTAAAAAATTATGTGTCATACAGTCGAACCTCGCTTTATGGTCACCTCAGTAAGTGAGGTTCGACTGTACTACTGTCTGCAATCACATGTGACTTCACCATTAAATTAGTATTACATTATGCACCAGAGGCGCCACAGGTTATTTCAGGTAGTCTCTATTTATGAATCTGGGCAGAAGAATTCTCAGTTCTGAAAACAGTTGTGTTGGTTCTGTTGTAGATTTAGCTTGTCAACACTGTGTGGTGGCAGACTTGCACAGTGTTGAGAATCAAGGCCAAATATGTGTGTTTTGTTTGTGTATATAAACAATGACCCAGCACAAGATGGCTACCAGCTCATCATAGCCAACAACAGGGACGAGTTCTACAATCGACCTACGAAACCTGCTGCTTTCTGGGAAAAAAACCCTGACTGCATAAGTGGTAAATGGACTTTTAGTTTTAGCTCTGTTAACTCAGTTTCTTGATCTTCAATGTCAGCTCATTTAAATACTTTTCTGATGTCTGTGGTTCTTTTACGTACAAGTTCATAACCTTCCAATTCAACAGTTTGTTTGCTTGGAGCGCCGGAGAGAAAGTAAAATAATCCTGTTAAATTACACTGGAATGTGACCTTTGACATGGGCAGGTGCTGACTTGAAACCAGGTTGCGAGGGCGGTACATGGCTGGGAGCATCAGCTACAGGCAAAGTGGGTTGCCTACTGAACATTCTCACTCCCAACGGGCCCGATGTCTCCAAGAAGGGAAGAGGTGAAGTGTGTTATGCAGTTTACTGATCCGGTCAACATTTTAATATGATCATAACAATGTAGAAGCATAGACGCAATGGCATTGTGGTTGGTAGCTTACTGCCGTTTCAAAACCTGGTGAACTTTGTTTTACTCCGCGTTGCCTTAGTTCAGTCAGGTGTATAAATGAAATAAAGGTAAGTTCTTATATAGCGCAGTATCCAGTCCGTAGGACCGCTCAAAGCGCTTTACACTTCACCCCCTAGCAGGCAGACCTGTTCATTCCAAGGCCATCTCAACTTCTTTGGGAAGTATTCAGCCACGCTGCAGTTGCCAGGTACTCATTCATACAGCTGAGTGAACTGTGGCAACATGGGGTGATCAAACTTGCCAAAGGTTCGAAGCGACCGCAGTGGGATTTGAAACTGGTTTCTCTCGATTGAGAGCCCGGCCTTCTAACCGGTATGCTATCGCGCCTCACAGTACCTGACTGTAGATATCGGTGGATACATATGAACATAATTGTCTTCATGCAGTAATTGCAACATGGCTGAATGCTTCCCCGAGTATTCGAGTATTGGTGTTCGAATGAACAGGTTTGCCAGGGGTGAAGTTTAAAGTGGTTAGAATGGGCCAAGGGTGGGACACAGCCACATACAAGAACTTAACTTTATCATTTCACGTGTTAATTTTTCTTGGTCATTTGCATAACTCTCACCTTTTGGCTCACACGTTTTATGATACGTTTTTGCTAAATCACTAAAATGCTTTAAATTGATAATTCTCCACCCTGTCAATAGATTGTGGGGCTGTATTCATCAGAGTTTCATGAATTCACACAGCTAACACATGCTTCGTCACTGCATCGTTCTAGAAATTTGTTGTGAAAGAAATCAGAAAATTCTTTCACCTTATATACCTGATTTTGAAGCTTTGCTAGACGTATACTTAGTTATAGCCCCTGTCCATACCAGCTGATATATTTTCCCCATCCCACAATTTTTTACTACACTCCAGTTAAACTGTCTCTTATAGTCGTACATGGTATCTCCTGTAATGTCCCTGTGTATATCTTGCAGGCCACCTGGTGAATGATTTCCTCACCTCGTCGATAGGCCAGAAAGCATGTCTAGACAAGGTAGCCCAAGATGGTGCCACATACAACCCCTTCAACCTGATATTCCTCGATAAGACGTAAGTGTCACAACTGACCATCAGAATGTGAGGCGTGATATACCAACTTTTTTTATTTTAACCTTTGACATGTTTTCATAGATACACAGTGTGTTATAAATACCCTATATCTAATTTATTTTATTCATTCCAGTCTTGTGTGTTTGACAGCACTCAACTACATCTACATATGATTACTTGACATTATACCGTGATGGAAATATTTAACGAAATACCTTCCACATAATAATTTGCAATGTGGCTTAATTCTTCTCAGAGAAATTAACAATTGACCAGATCAACCAGTAGGTGAAATCACTAAAATGTTATTGCAATGTATAAAAGCAACTACAGTGTACGTGTATTCTCTTTCTAGTGCTGGTGACTGGCACATCGGCTACTACAGTAACTGTGATGGTAGCACGCCTTGTCAAATGGAGCCAGGTAAGTACATGTCATGGTTTAACTTGTTAGAACTACTCACCCTTTTGTTTATCCAGTCGCTATCTGTCTGGAAGTTTGAGTGGTGTTATTCCATGCATAGGTTGCACAAAGTTTAGGTTTTTTTTAAATTATTATCAGTATTATTATTATGTATGATAATATGAAGATAGACCTTGAGGGCGTGGAGATCCACATTGAGGGACGTGTATTTGTTTTGATAAGAATTTTCTGTAAATTGTGTCTATTGACACAACATAAATAACTTTTTAGTTTATGATTATACAGAATCAGTATAATGATCATCATGACTGGTTAGTTACATCAGGACAAGGCTTGCTATCTTGTTAACTACTGGGGTGGAAGATACCCCTTCCCATGGGCCATGTGTTAACACTGAAGTATGTTTGTCACTGTGATGGAAACAGTAGTGACAGAGAGTGACAAACATCACCACAGAGAGTGACACGAGTCACCATAGTGAGTGACATGTGTCACCAAAGAGAGTTATATGAGTCACATGTGTCACCAAAGAGAGTGACATGAGTCACCTCATAGAGTGGCATGAGACACCACAGAGAATGACACGCGTCATTGCAGAGAGTGACACGAGTCACCACTTGACATTTGTAGGAGTGCACAGCTTCAGCAACTCTGTCTATGACAAGCCGTGGAGGAAGGTGGAATACGGGAAGGAGAAGTTCTCCCACATTCTGACCCAGTTCCCCTCCGTCTCCCAGCAGGATCAACTACAGGATGGGCTGATCAAACTGCTCAATGATGCCACTCAGTGAGCTACACTTACAGTCACTTCCTGCTTACACTTCATACGTACACTTTAGTCACTTCCTTTGTAAACTTTGTTCACTTTCTCTGTGCATTTCATTCACTTCCTCTGGACACTTGGTTTACTGTTGTATAATTCAACTGCTGTAGTTGCCATTCTAATAAAATTATTATTACACTTCATTCACTTGCTCCGTATATTTAATTCGCGTTGTCCATACACTTCATTCACTTCCTCCGTGCACTTCATTAACTTTCTCCGTACACTTCATTCACTTGCTCCGTACATTTCATTCACTTCCTCCATACACTTCATTCACATCCTCCATACACTTTATTCATTTCCTCCATACACTTCATTCACTTCCTCTGTACACTTCATTCACTTCCTCTGTACACTTCATTCACTTTCTCTACATTTAATTCACTTCCTCCATACACTTTATTCACTTCCTCCATGCGCTTTGTTCACTTACTCCATACACTTCATTTACTTCCTCCGTACCTTTCACTGATTTTCTCCATTTACTTCAATCCAGATTTGTACTAAATATCTGCACATTATGGACACACATTACCTGTGTGTGGTACAAGAAAGTTGCATTTTGTTTACCGGTTTAGTGTTTAGTGTTGCTTGTTGTTTTTTCAGACACTGGCCAGACCCACCGTTGGAAGCCCAGGGTCAACTGCAACCAGTCGAGTTACTCTCTAGAGTCAGTGCTATCTATGTCGACTGTAAACAAATCAAATATGGCACCAGGTACAGTTCTTCATGCGTGCACGTTTCTCCATTACAGCTCATGCCTCTGTGTTAGGAAGTATTTAGTGTGTCACATGTATATATATATATATATATATATATATATATATATATATATATTATTGTTTGCTGAGAGAGTGGATTAGCACCTGTCCAGGGCTCTGTGTACTCTAAGGGTCTCTAACCAGACTGCAAACTAGACAATTGTAGCCCAGGCTGTCTCACTTGAGTCAACATACTGAATTTGTAAGACAAGTTTGTGTGGCTTCATTGCATTCAGAGAGGGACTAGCTCAAACATACACAAAGCTTTGTTGATCTTGATGCTTGTAAACAATTATTTGTGTTAAATTCATATAAATTAGCGATTAAAAAAATTGTAAATAAAAAATAAATGATTTTTTTTGAATTATTTAAATCTTAAGTTGTTTGATTTAAATCAAATTATTTAAATCAAACAACTCTGTATATATGACCTGTCTCAGCTGATGATGGTGGAATGCATCAAACCCATTCCTTTGGCATTAGTCCCCACATGCCCATGTTGTAAGTGAGCATAGGGACTAGAAACGCATTGTACAGTCACAGCCAGAGGTCTTGCGATACATGGTGGTGTGTGTGTGTGGGTGGGTGGTGGGGGAGGGTGTGGGGTGTGGGAGTGTGTGTCTATTATATATATATATATATATGTGTGTATATATATATACATATATGTATAGGTTGGTGGGGTGGTCACATGTGTCGGTGACCGGTGGCGAATTGGCCCCACCTTTGTAGTTATTCCAGTTAGAGCTAGTGTATTTTTAAGCAGGTAGTTGTATTCATAGACTGTGTGATAGCGTGTAGGGCATTATGCTATTTGGTTTAAGGGTGTTCCATGACAATAGTAATGCCACTGTTTCTTTTATTTGTTCTAGTAATACTGCTACTGCTTTGTGTTGAAATATGGGCTCCATTGAACCGGACGTCCAGGAGGCTCGCATGGGGCGTAGTCAGCCTGGCGTTGGGTTGTGGAGCCCACATTTCTTGGTTTTACATTTCTTTGAAAGTGGGCTTACCCTTAATCCCCACAATAAACGTCATTCATTTGGCCTTTTCATATCTCTATATCTGTGTTGTGTTGTTGATTGCATAAATATATATATATATATATATATATATATATATATATATATATATATATATATATATACATATTTAATACACCACCATGTATCCCAATATGACAATTTATTAATTCCATTTCTATACACTCCCATGATTGTGAAACATGTTACACGTACATGTTGAACTGAAATTTGTATTTTTTTACTTGCCTGTTTCAGAACGAACACCATCCTTATGATTGACGCTGCCGGCAGAGGGCGCTTTGTAGAGCGTACGATGCAGGAGCCGATTGATGCCAACTGTCCTGCTTGGAATGTCGCCACCCACACTTTCACCCTCCAGGGCTCTTCAAAGCCCTCTGTCAGCTAGGACAGCTCACAATGTTGCTCATGTACAACAATTTTCATTGGCTAACTGATACGGAGCTAGTTTGGGTTTTATACAATTAAAATCCCCAAAATCTCTAAATTTTTCGATGTTAAAGTACATCTAAATTAACAATGTTATACCTTCAGGTTTGAATCAGTATTGCAGTAAGATTTAGTCATGAAATGTATAAAATGGGAATTTAACAGACAAAAAATTCATCTGGTAAAAAATTTTATATTTCACCGTCAAATGTGAAGCATTCATTTCATAAAAAAAATTGTGTTTTTCGTAAAATGCTGAGATGAAAGATCACAATACACTGTAGTAATACATCTTGTATGGATGTTATTGTTAACCAAGATATTATAAATACTAATTAATTCAATGTAATTTTACATTCCCATTAACTCGAGATTTAGGCAACTCGAGGGGGGGTGGACCGAATTCAACATTTGGCTTGAGTCCACCGAGTTTTTTATATGACTAGTTGACTACAGTAAAACATTTTCAAACCGTTTTGATACTCTCCTGTTTTGCATACTTTTATGGTTAATAATAATTTTGGTTGTATAAACATTTCAATAGCTTTAATGCTAGACCCCCTACTCACTGTACTGATAGTGTTGTTTTATATCATGGTCATACAGTAATTATTTGTGGCAGTTTTGTTTTTAGTTTGCCTCATAAATGGTTTAGCATAGAAAATGCCTACATTTCTTGTAGCCATTTTCTATGCTAAAAAATTATCTTGTTCAACTATCATCAAGAAGTAAATTTGGTACGCAAAAATGAGACAGAAGTTGTGTAATTTGTGTGTGCAAAATATTACTATTAAATACAGTAGATTGAAGTGGCCAAAAATTTACTTAAATGCAACAACTGAAAAGATTGTGTTGCATTTGGATGATGTATAATGTCAGCAGGCAAGCAACAAAACTGTATTTATAACAAGTATGCAGGCTTTGTTATCTGTATGTCAGGGATTGATATTATTTATTGCCACAATACTCAGGGCAAGTAGAGTTTCCAGTTAGGTATAGTGGTATAGTCATTACAATGTATGTGGCTACAAGGTATAGGAAATTTATATGTATGTATCAATGCATGCGTGGCATTTTGTTTACTTTTGAGACCACCATATATGGTGCTAACTTTAGGAGAAATATTGTACCAGTAATCACACATTTGTAATTTTTGCATGTCTATATGGTGTTGAAATTATAAATCTTAAATGTGTGTGTATATTCATGTGTATATGGTTGTGTTTGTATAAATTCATGTATATATATAGTTGTGTGTGCATACATTCATGCATGGAGAGATGTTTCATGATGCTATGCAATACAGTGCATTAACAAAGTACACAAATGTGTTATTGTTCATTTTAGTCCCAAGATAAGCATTTTCACAGGGCAAGTCAAAATTGAGAGTCACCCCTGAATACGTGTGGCAGTTATTGGTGTAAAATGGTTATTAGTGTCAAATGTTTTTCTACAAATTGTTAATATTATTTTGTTCATGACATTCATAATTTTTGAGTAACAGTAATATTTCAGACTACCTTGATGAGTTTGTTTCTTGAACTGGTTGCAACATTCTGGTCATAGAAACACTACTGAAAATACAATTCTGAAGGGAAAAATCAAATCTCTGTGTTTATCCTAGGGTTCATAAAACTACTAGTGTGTACTATGTGTTGTTTTCAGTTAGATCTTAAAATTGGTACTGTAAAAAATGGTCTAAATAAACTGGTCTTTATTTTCCAAAAAATTTTATGGAAGAACAGGTTTTTGTGTGGGACATTTAAAGTGAAATCAATCCTAATATGTTGGCATAGTTAGAGTGAAACTACGTTTTCCCCCCAAAATGGATTTTTTCATTTGATTAGTCTGAGCCAAGCAATTACAGCCCTATAATTACTAAAAGACAACTTTTCCATGTACTACAATCATATACAGCTTTATTTATAATGTAAAAAGCACCCGACACCAAGACAGAAATATCCAACATTCACGAATTTCAAGTAGAGTTCATTTGACTAAAGCAGGAAGACAGTAGATCATTACAACATCAAATCAAATTAACAAAGGACACACACCTGCTTATTGCGTGTACTGGATTAAACATCCTTCCCAGTCAAAGTATGTGAAGCCATGATTATTTTCCCCTACACTTACTGTATATTAGATTTATGAAAAATAATTAATTGTTTTTCACCGAGTCAGAAATCAGGTTTGTAACTTGCAAATGATTGGTGCTATCAATTGTCTCTCTTACACATTGACCTGTTTGGCTGACACTAATGCTCCTGTACGTACAAGGAACTGTAAGAATAATTAGGTCATGCAGAGTTCAGCAGCAAAAGTAAGCTTTTTATAGTTTTAAAATCTGGTGGCTTGATGCTGATATACAAAATTTTATGCGAGAAAGAATTAAAAAATTGTACATAATAGATCATATACTTAGTGCTAAAATTATTTATTTAAAATTCCATTTGTTTTACTGTACCGATATCATTAGCAATTTTTTTTATGGTTGTCTGAATTTAAATGTTTATTTATTGTGGTACCTAAATTAATGAAATAATTTACACATTCAATTTTTATCACATATTTTTGCAAGATGGCAGAAATACCAAAAATTGTGCAAGTGGCAAGGTAGTTTTACACTCATGATACTTTGAGCATAGCTAAATCCTGAACAGGTAATTTTCTTAAACCACAGCCCCAGTAAAATCCAACAATTAAAACTAAGTTTCAGACATGCAAAATTTGGACAAGGTCTAAAGATACATATTCAGTGATGACGTATTTTAATACGGTCCCCATAATTCTTGTGCGTTGTAGGCTTTGACACGGTCCGCAGAATCACAGATTGAGGCTAGCTGGATCGGTGAAACATGCCAGATCTGTGCTCCCCAATTCTAACTTTCCTTTCATGTTAGACTTGACAACTTCCTGAAATCAAACAAGTGGGCACGTACTGTCAATCCAGGTCATAATATTATCATCTGGTGAAAATTAATGTAATAAAAAAGCTACTGAAACAAATGTGATTGCATAATCTCTGCGGGTTTAACATTAAATGACAATTATTATAAAACATGACAAAATGGAAATATAATTTTAGCTTGCTTTGAATTAAATAATTATTCTTACAGTGGACTCGGCTTAATAGAACTGTGGATAATAGAATCAGACATTTAGTAGATTCAAATACATTGCCTGGGATGGAATCATTCATTACTCCCGCTGTATGAAAACATGTCGCTTAAGTGAATCAGTCACTTAATAGAATCAAATTGCTCTGGCCTGAAGTGATTCTACTAAGTGAATCAGTCACTTAATAGAATCAAATTGCTCTGGCCTGAAGTGATTCTACTAAGTGAATCAGTCACTTAATAGAATCAAATTGCTCTGGTCTGAAATGATTCTACTAAGTGAATCAGTCACTTAATAGAATCAAATTGCTCTGGCCTGAAGTGATTCTACTAAGTGAATCAGTCACTTAATAGAATCAAATTGCTCTGGCCTGAAGTGATTCTATTAAGTGAATCAGTCACTTAATAGAATCAAATTGCTATGGCCTGAAGTGATTCTACTAAGTGAATCAGTCACTTAATAGAATCAAATTGCTGTGGCCTGAAGTGATTCTACTAACAGGATCCCACTGTACTAAATATGACAAATA
This sequence comes from Lamellibrachia satsuma, assembly GCA_033239005.1. Taxonomy (NCBI): domain Eukaryota; kingdom Metazoa; phylum Annelida; class Polychaeta; order Sabellida; family Siboglinidae; genus Lamellibrachia; species Lamellibrachia satsuma. Next base: position 7,830,613 of record BSQZ01000016.1, on the reverse strand, counting down.
AAATGGAAATATAATTTCAGTGTGCTTTGCATTAAATAACAATTATCATTACATTTGACAAATTCATTAGACAGATAACACAGTATCTAGTCCATAATACTGCTCATGGTGTTTTATATCTTACTGTTGGACATATTCAACCAGGCTACAATTACAAACTGAGGAATGGCAACGAGCCAGGCTTTGAGCAGAGGGAAAACAACTGGTCCTAACCTTGTGACTGTGTATCTTACACATTTCTTCTCTCAGTTTGTGGAGGATCTTATAGTTGGGATGGTGCAGTTTCACTTTGGTTTGTAGCGACCCAAAGTCCTGCTCGGCCTGTAAAACATCAACATTATATCTGTTCAATTTGAATATTTACACGGCATGTGGAGGGAAATATAATTGCACGCATATGCCCATCATGTGATCCAGTGAACTTTGGAAATAGCAGTTGTTTGTGGATGTAACTGAACAGCATGGTGGATATTTATAAATATATAACAGTAAAATTATATTTTTTAAATGTGGTTCTTTAAAACACATTTAGCAGTCAAGGTGTTATATTATATAACGTTGTACCTTTAAATTGAATACCGGGTCACAAACTGTGCAAGCTCAAGTGACATTACCGACGTGACATTACCGACGTGACATTACCGAAATGGACGACCCATAAGCTATCTACATTGTTATATTCCGAGCAGCAGGAAGTATTTATGTTCCAACCTTCTTTTCCTTGAGAGTCTTCGTGCCGTAGAGACGCAGCAGGGAGCCCCAACTCTTGACGTAAGGATGCAGCTTCTGAAGACAGAAATTTTACATCTAAATACTGTAACAGAGAATACTAGACAAAAGTGAGCTTTAATAATAAGGTTTTTAAGGTAGCTGGGATGGCTATTATATGCTTGTCTTGAATTGATTAGTTTCAGTAGACATTTTTAAGATAAATTAACCATTTCTTAACAGATTGTAGTTGAAATACTATATAATATACCAGATTACATTTTTTAGAGTTTTTCATTTATTTGCTTATGTTACCAGATTTTTAAAACATTTTTGTAAATGTGAAAAAATAGCCACTAAAAATGAAGTTTAATCGTTTTGTTTATGGTCATTTTGATTGGCCCGTTATCCCGACATGCCAGCCAGCCACCTTAATTCAGACAATCTAGCAGTGCTATGTCCATGGAAGAATACATAAAAGAAAAACTCAATCCACTGAATCCGCAATTTTGACATACAATCCATGCGACTAATTGCGTTATTTTGTCTATGTGTAACAGAATTCAGTGACTTGTCAATCCGTCAGTAAATTACACTACAGTCTTACTGATGACACCTTTACAAGAGTTGACATTAGCCGTTGCAAACGTGGTCAGCACTATATCTCATAAGCAGTCTGGTATCCTTTAAATGCACATTCCATTGCATTTGTGTTAAGCAATGTGTCTACCTGCTTGCTTGTGTGTTATGTAATATGTCTACCTGCTTGCTTGTGTGTTATGTAATATGTCTACCTGCTTGCTTGTGTGTTATGTAATATGTCTACCTGCTTGCTTGTGTGTTATGTAATATGTCTACCTGCTTGCTTGTGTGTTATGTAATATGTCTACCTGCTTGCTTGTGCGTTATGTAATGTGTCTACCTGCTTGTTTGTGTGTTATATAATGTATCTACCTGCTTGTTTGTGTGTTATGTAATATGTCTACCTGCTTGCTTGTGTGTTATGTAATATGTCTACCTGCTTGCTTGTGTGTTATGTAATATGTCTACCTGCTTGCTTGTGTGTTATGTAATATGTCTACCTGCTTGCTTGTGTGTTATGTAATATGTCTACCTGCTTGCTTGTGCGTTATGTAATATGTCTACCTGCTTGCTTGTGCGTTATGTAATATGTCTACCTGCTTGCTTGTGTGTTATGTAATATGTCTACCTGCTTGCTTGTGTGTTATGTAATATGTCTACCTGCTTGCTTGTGTGTTATGTAATATGTCTACCTGCTTGCTTGTGCGTTATGTAATATGTCTACCTGCTTGCTTGTGCGTTATGTAATGTATCTACCTGCTTGTTTGTGTGTTATGTAATGTGTCTGACTGCTTACTTGTGTTATGTAATGTCTACCTGCTTGCTGTTGTAAAGTATTTGTAACAACATGCATGCTTGATCATCAGGGTATGTCATGGATTGTTATTATTTTTTTACCTGGGAAATATAATTTCCAGTCAGACAAGCGGTGTCGTCATAAGTGACTAAACATCTTGGTCATAAACACTGATGCATTTAAGCGACATTTGTTGCATTTTATTAGATAACCAACAGTGACCGTTTAGCATAATATGTTTCACGTATGGGCAGGGCCATTTTAAGACCTAAATCAGCAGCTTAGGACAATCAAGGTCAAAGCTATTCCTGCGTGCATGTTGCTAGGCAACACCAGGTATCATTATTTGTTTCTCTAAATTTCCGATATGCAACACACCAAAATTATTTCACTTAGGAGGTATAAAATTTGGCAATAGTAAATTTCACAACAGGTCCAACATAAGTATGTTCAAATATCATCATAATCGGAGGGGCCGAGTTCATTCTAGTCATATTTTGGTTGCACCCACATGAACTGACCCATCTTTCTTTTACCCGTAATTATTTTAATGAATAATATTACATAATTGCATAAGAATAAGGAGAATGGTTGTTCACCTGCAGAATGGCCTGAGCAGCCTGTTGCTTGCCGTCGCGTTTGTTCTTGCAAATCACCTACAAACGACACCTCAATGTAACACAGCTATGTATGACTAACCTCATATGATATACACCAACTGATTGGTTAATATTACAAAGGTGTATGCAACGCCACCTACTAGCAAAATTGCTACGTGTCGAATGTTGCTCCCATCAACTGTTGGGATTTGTTATATGAAATAGTACATGCTAACAGAAATTGTCTGCTGTATTTATGCTTTTTAAGTAATAACACCAATATATAAAAGGTGGTTACGCAGATGAATAATTATTGGCCTCTCGACAAGCCACTGGCATCTGGGGTTTTTGCTTTGGATGGTAATCTTATTGAAATCTTAATATTAATCTAAGCAATGCAAGTCAAACTTTCATTTCCAATGCAAACTCAACACCATACCGTATTCAACCTAATAAGCGTACAGTACGCTTAAAAAAATTAGGCCATGGAAAAATGTCAAGGAATCGGTTCTTTACCAACATTTTTTTCTCTAAACAATAAGTAACTGTTTAGCGGTGTCATTTGGTGACTAGTGTAAAACAACTATAATGTGGTGTCAACTGTTTAACACTAGATGGCAACACTTATCAGTTGTTTCTCTAGTCAAATTACATTTATAGATCCTGCCGATTAAAAAAGGGAGTGTATGCTAATTAGGGCATATACGCTTAATCGATCAAATACGGTACATGCTGTTTCACATGTCACAGAATTCACAGTTGAAGCGCTGTGATTAGTCATCAAAGACCCTCATGAGGTACTGACCTCAGCCTCGTGCTTGCCGACTCTCATGAGGTAATGACCTTAGTCATGAGGTACTGATTTCAGCATTGTGCTTGCCGACCCTTATGAGGTACTGACCTTAGCCTCATGCTTGCCGACCCTCACAATGTACTGACCTTAGCCTCATGCTTGCCGACCCTCACAATATACTGACCTTAGCCTCGTGCTTGCCGACCCTCACAATGTACTGACCTTACCCTTGTGCTTGTCGACCCTTATGAGGTACTGACCTTAGCTTCATGCTTGCTGACCCTCACAATGTACTGACCTAAGCCTCATGCCTGCTGACCCTCACAAGGTACTGACCTTAGCCTCATGCTTGCCGACCCTCACAATGTACTGACCTTAGCCTTGTGCTTGTTGACCCTTATGAGATACTGACCTTAGCTTCATGCTTGCAGACCCTCACAATGTACTGACGTTAGCCTCGTGCTTGCCGACCCTCACAATGTACTGACCTTAGCCTTGTGTTTGTTGACCCTTATGAGATACTGACCTTAGCTTCATGCTTGCAGACCCTCACAATGTACTGACCTTAGCCTCGTGCTTGTTGACCCTTATGAGATACTGACCTTAGCTTCATGCTTGCAGACCCTCACAATGTACTGACCTTAGCCTCGTGCTTGCCGACTCTCATGAGGAACTCACTCTTCTGATGTTTCAGCATTTTCATCTCCATGTGAATCTCTGTGTCTCCCAGACCATAGTTCCTGCACACACACAACTGTAATGTACATTTACCAGTACACAAGTGTAATGTACATCTACTAGTACACAAGTGTAATGTACATATACTCGTACACAGACTGTAATGTACATCTACTAGTTCACAAGTGTAATGTACATCTACTCGTACACAGACTGTAATGTACATCTACTAGTTCACAAGTATAATGTACATCTACTAGCACACAAGTGTAATATACATCTACTAATGCACAAGTGTAACGTACATATACTAATACAGAAGTCTAATGTACATCTACTAGTACACAAGTGTAAAGTACATCTACTTGAACACAAGTGTAATGTACATCTACTAGTACACAAGTGTAAAGTACATCTACTAGTACACAAGTGTAATGTAGATCTACCAGTACACAAGTGTAATGTACATCTACTAGTACACAAGTGTAATGTTCATCTACTAGTACACAAGTGTAAAGTACATATACTTGTACACAAGGTCAGTACATCTACTTGAACACAAGTGTAATGTACATCTACTAGCACACAAGTGTAATGTACATCTACTAGAACACAAGTGTAAAGTACATCTACCAGTACACAAGTTTAATGTACATCTACCAGTACACAAGTGTAATGTACATCTACAAGAACACAAGTGTAATGTACATCTACTCGTACACAAGTGTAATGTACATCTACTAATACACAAGTGCTATGTACATCTACTCGTACACAAGTGTAAGGTACATCTACTCGTACACAAGTGTAATGTACATCTACTAGTACACAAGTGTAATGTACATCTACTCGTAGACAAGTGTAATGTGCCTTTAAATAAATGTGCACAGGTCACCTATATTTTTTTGGATTTCTTATGGGTTTTCTTGATTTTAGACTTGCTGCAACTTTTGTTTCTGCAGTTTAAATACTTCTTGTGGTGCAATTTATATATATATATATATATGTATATATGTATATATGTGTATATATATATATATATATATATATATATATATATATATATATATATATATATATATATATATATGTTGCACCACTTACTGAACCTGAGTTGGGTGTATCTGTGTTTTATAGCATTTATTCTATGTCAACATTGTTTAGTCATAAAAACAGACTTTAACTGTGTTACATAGTCAATAGTACAGTACAACAATAGTACAGTACAACAATAGTACAGTACTACAATAGTACAGTACAACAATAGTACAGTACAACAATACTGGCTGTGATTTAGGTTAACAAGTTTATATGACTAGTTCTCTGTCACCACAAAAACTATTACCTCTTGAGACATTCGTAGAGGACTTGGAAAGGTCCAGGCTGACCAGCCTTGGCACTTAATTCTGAGATACGAGGATCCTCGATCTTCACTTCATCAAAGAACTACCAAGAAAACAAACAAGAATGATCCTCGATCTTCATTTCATCAAAGAACTACCAAGAAAACAAACAAGAATGATCCAATATGTAAGAAAAATTAAAGACGTAATATTACATTATTAGTTTGTATGTTCAATGCTGAATGTTTGCCAACAATAAAAAAATATTTTGTAGCGTCTAAAACGAATCTGCAACACTGAATTACACAACTGCATGAAACAAACGCTATAACTTGTTGCCAAGGCTAAATGATTACTACTACAGCTGCTGCTGCTGCTGGTGGAGCTGCTGCTGCTGCTGGTGGAGCTGCCGATGCTGCTGCTGGTGGAACTGCTGCTGCTGGTGGAGCTGCCGATGCTGCTGCTGGTGGAACTGCTGCTGTTGCTGGTGGAGCTGCTGCTGCTGCTGGTAGTGGAGCTGCTGCTGCTGCTGCTGCTGGTGGAGCTACTGAGAGTTCTGGTGGTGGAGCTGCTGCTGCTGGTAGAGCTACTGCTGCTGTTGCAGCTGCTGCTGGAGCTGCTGGTGGAGCTGCTGCTGCTGCTGCTGCTGCATGTTGCTATTCAGCAGTTAAATTATATATCATATATCAATGTTAAAATTGAAGGACACAAAAACATGAACAATAAGAGAACTGTGCAGTTTGGCTTCAATCACTTCCACCAAAACTGATACAAACAACCTAAGTTAGACGAATACATAAAGCATTCATTGAGCTCCTAACATTTCCAGTTGAAACTGTGCAGAGAGAGCGAGGGATTGGGGGAGTGGAGAATGAGAGCGAGGGATTGGGGGAGTGGAGACGGGTGGGGGAGACAGCAGTGAAACAGGATCAGTGATGAACTGGTATCAATGTCAGCCTTCCCAGGGACTTCAGGGATAAAGAGGAGAGCAACAACGCCCAACATTACATACTACAGAGGTCTACCCAGAAGCTGCAGGTAGCAGCGATGGAAACTACAAGGAGGCACTCACAGAGACGTCGTGGCAGTCGGCCTTCTTCTCCTCTCCCTTCACTTTGTGGATCTCAGGGATGAGAATTCCCAGGGTGATGCGAGCTAGGGAATCACACACATCTCTCTACATAACTGTGACAACACAGACGAACTAAACTGCACTCTTTCTAAATACACATCATCCATAGCATCCACACACTGCTGAAGATTCCTGTAGGGAGTCAGCTACGGTATTACTTCCATACACACGGCTTGCTCTGCGCACTCGACCAGGAAGTAGCTCTGGCCTAAACAGCTTGAATTAGTGGATTAGAGATAGAGACCACCACCCTTTGAGTCCATGACAGGTTACACATTTACCCTGTGTGTGATCTTTTGCTGCCCCTGGCATAGACACCAGGTAGAAGGGACAAACGGGTTCGACAGTCCTTTCCGAAAGACACAGGCAAAGACGGCTGAACGACATTGCCTGCGCTTCGAAATTCTGGCGGGTGTAATCGAACCACTGTCTTCTCGTTCAACAGTCAGGCATTCTCACCACTTGACCACCGTGCCCTGCCTCTTACAACGTCACAGTTTCATTCACCCCACAGAGCTACTGGCAACAATGGAACTACTCAAACAGCCAACACTGTTAAATGATTCCGTGCAGTTGAATACATCCACAGCAAGTTGGCATAGCATCAGAATATACATGACTGTAAGGGCGTTGTATGTCAGCATATTAAATTAGTCCCATCATACTCCATGACAGGACAAGGTTTTAGGGAGCATCTCAACACATCAATGTTTGATGCTAAATAAAATTGGTTTCATTGCGGGTTAGCAGCCGTTTAGTTCAGCGTCGTACATGTCAATTACATTATATAAATTCCCAATAGCAATCACGCACCAAATAACAATTCCACTTCCACCTCAAAAATATCAGTTCCAATTATCAATGCCATATTGAAATAACAGCAGTGAACGGAGCATCCAAACACATACTCAATGCCAAAAATTACATCTATTTTACAGCCGCTTTATTTCATTTCTGCATGTCATGGTACATAATAGAAAACAAATATGATATATGCAACACAATTACATTTTATTGATTATTTCAAAATACCAATCACGTGTTCAGCAATTGCAAATCTTTTAAAAAAACAAAAGTTGGCATTTCAATTCCAAGGAATTAAATGGGGTTAATTCCTTGTAATTGGAATTGAAATGCCCACCGTTAGTACTTTGTCAGTCAGTTCTAACATTAAACAGTACCTAACAGCTTTATTCAAAAATAGTTGACCAGCAGACTAACCGTTAGAATATTAACATTTATTCCGAGAACATGCTAAAGGTATAAGAAAGCCGACAAGACACCTGCTTCACTCTTGGCCGCCTTCTTGCTGCTTGCATAACCAGTGCCATACTCCACCTTGTTGATGACAACGGTCGCACTATAAGGTGCTTGTGCCTCATCTGTAACAAAGTACACTCCTACAATGTACACTACTTACAATGCACACTACTGCCTGCATCGTACACTCGCTACAACGTAAACTCCCTGTAATGTACACTCCCTGTAACGTACACTCCCTACAATGTACAATCTCTGTAAAGTACACTCCCTGCAATGTACCCTCCCTACAATGTACAATCTCTGTAAAGTACACTCCCTGCAACGTACCCTCCCTGTAACGTACACTCCCTACAATGTACAATCTCTGTAAAGTACACTCCCTGCAATGTATCCTCCCTATAACGTACACTCCCTACAATGTACAATCTCTGTAAAGTACACTCCCTGCAATGTACACTCCCTATAACGTACACTCCCTACAATGTACAATCTCTGTAAAGTACACTCCCTGCAATGTACCCTCCATACAATGTACAATCTCTGTAAAGTACACTCCCTGCAATGTACCCTCCCTGTAACGTACACTCTCTACAATGTACAATATATGTAAAGTACACTCCCTGCAATGTACCCTCCCTGTAATGTACACTCCATACAATGTACAATCTCTGTAAAGCACACTCCCTGCAATGTACCCCCATGTAACATACACTCCCTACAATGTACAATCTCTATAAAGTACACTCCCTGCAATGTACCCTCCCTGTAACATACACTCCCTACAATCTATGTAAAGTACACTCCCTACAATGTACAATCTCTGTAACGTACACTCCCTACAATGTACAATCTCTGTAAAGTACACTCCCTGCAATGTACCCTCCCTGTAACATACACTCCCTACAATGTACAATCTCTGTAACATACACTCCCTACAATGTACAATCTCTATAATGTACACTCCCTGCAATGTACCCTCCCTGTAACGTACACTCCCTACAATGTACAATCTCTGTAACATACACTACCTACAATGTGCACTTCCTGCAATGTACCCTCCCTGTAATGTACACTCCCTACAATGTACAATCTCTGTAAAGTACACTCCCTGCAATGTACACTCCCTGTAACGGGGTACACTCCCTACAATATACAATCTCTGTAAAGTACTCTTCCTGCAATGTACACTCCCTGTAACGTACACTCCCTACAATGTACCCCCCTGTAACGTACATTCCCTGCAATGTACACTCCCTGTAACGTACACTCCCTGCAATGGACACTCCCTACAATGTACAATCCCTGTAACGTACACTCCCTACAATGTACAATCCCTGTAACGTACACTCCCTACAATGTACAATCCCTGTAACGTACACTTCCTACAATGTACAATCTCTGTAAAGTACACTCCCTGCAATGTACCATCCCTGTAACGTACACTCCCTACAATGTACAATCCCTGTAAAGTACACTCCCTGTAACGTACACTCCCTGCAATGTACAATCTCTGTAAAGTACACTCCCTGCAAAGTACCATCCCTGTAACGTACACTCCCTACAATGTACAATCCCTGTAAAGTAAACTCCCTGCAATGCACACTCCCTGTAACGTACACTCCCTACAATGTACAATCTTTGTAAAGTACACTCCTTGCAATGTACACTCCCTGTAAAGTACACTCCCTGCAATGCACCCTTCCTACAACATACGCATACAATTGTCACTTCACACACCATCAACTACAGCCAATTTAACTCATGATAATATCAGTCAAATCCAAATTATTCATTATATTAGGGCTATTTTCTCAATTGCTCTAATCTGTCAGCAGCTCAACTGTCTGTTGATATGTCAACAGATATCTGTCAACATGCTATTTGTCAATGGCTGGTGACTGGTGTTGTAAGTGGCTACCAAATATTATCCAATCAACTTTTTCCGCAATTAGTGCAGTTTGGACATGCTGATTCCATCTGGCAATATTAAAAGGGGGATAAATTTACAAACTGTCTATTCCATTTTAATTTAATTATTCTACATGACCACTGTTAGCAGAGGAAACTGAATGAAGAAACTTTTTTAATCCCCTACGTATAAAATATTCATTACCACCACCTTCAGGCTGAGTTGTAATATATACAGACAAATTGTATCATTTAAATCATTAATATGTTACCTTGAAAATTAACAAACTATTTATGTTTGCAGCAGTACATCTGGGGACTGTTTCACTAAGATAATGAGCTCACAAGGAAAACCCATCATAAAACAAAATCCATCATAGTTTTTATGAGCGTTTTCAAAATGCTTTCCACTAAGATGCTCATTAAATCCATCATAAGCTAATGATCAAATCTTCCATCACAAGCATCATAAATATATAGAAAAGTTGTAAAAATAAACGGCTGATATAAAGTGCCATCAATCACCTTTTAACCACTTCTATTCCTACCTCACTACACAGAAGAGCTCGACTGTGGTGCTAGTATGCAAGAGTACTAGAACAGTCAGTATTCATTTTTAAAAGGACAAATATTTAACCTACCAAGTTCCTTGAAGATGTAGCATGGCTGCACTCTCATTGCATGCTGCACGTATTCGTGCAGAATGCACACATCTGACTTGCCGACTGGATTCAGAATGAATTCTACAAGAAAATCAGGGAAGTTATTAAGTGCCATAAATAAACTACAGATGATGTGACAACATAGATAAACATTGGCAAGCTTTGTATAAACATTACAATATGACCAAGGTTTAGTGAATAACAAACTCCACAATATGAATACAAAGACAGGAATAAAAGCAATAACAGAACAGTGCATAGACTACATAATATATTACAGGTTTTAGCAATTAATGTATCATTCTACAATGCATCAATAGGACAAACACCTAAAAAAAAGAAAGAAAAAAAAAGGATGACATCTGTAGTAAGGAGTAAACCCAAATGGAACAGCTACCCAAGGAAAAAACCCACCCTTGGGAGGAAAGTCAGGAAACACACTGTGTAGGGAAAAACTTACCCTTCTTTTTGTTGGGTTTGTCAGCGCTCTGGTCTGAAGGAATGGCACAAGTGATGAGTTTAGTGGCTGATGGCTGAAACAATTGTCAAAATAATAAAAACAAATCAATATTTATATCACCTTTTCACTGCATTATTATTCAGAGAAACGGCCCGCTACATTGTGACCTGGACAATTTGTCATGTTTTGAGTTATGACTTTGTCTATCGATTCCCAAAATGGCATAATACTAACAATAACCATGAGAACAAAATTTATGTCAGAAGGTACTCTGCTTAAGTGGTCAATACCAATATGTGAGTATAGTAAGTAACCAATCTGTGTTCCAACTATGGATTTGTTTTGACAGTTTAAGCAAAGAACTTATGATGATAAGTCAGTGTTTGCATGACTTTGAGATGCAATAAAACACCATGAGTGATCACTATAAACCTCACACATTACCCAAAGCCAACAGATGTATATTTCCAACACAAGAGCAAACCCAATAGTTAGGTCCTGTATTTACATCTTTAATACTGTTTCACAATAATTACGTTGGAACAACAATGTAATATTTATGATGTAATATTTGCTAAACATATAATATGACTATATGACTACGATGTTGATAAATTTGTTTACTGCTGCAACTATCTACCAGGAGAGGACGGGCGGCTTTTTTCTGCAAACTTGTGTATTTCCTCCGGTCTTTCCAATTTCTACAAACATTAACACAGAAAATGTAGCAGTCATGATTGCAACTGTAAGCGCAATCAATTGTAATAAATTACATGATATGATATATTGTCTAAAAAACGTGTCACTGTTCTAATATTGTAATAACAACTAAGTAGTCATGTGAAAAAATCGTAACATAAAATTACACTGGAGTTCTAATTGTAATCATAATCAATTATAATTATCATACAAGCATCTTCTATGGACCACTACTAAAGTTGCCACAAAGTAAAAAAATTTCACAATAGAATGTGCTAGAATTAGGTGTGATAATGGAGCAAAGCAACACGTGTGCCTTGTCTAGATGTACACAGGCGCTATATAAGATGTACACAGGCGCTATATAAGATGTACACAGGCACTATATAAGATGTACACAGGCGCTATATAAGATGTACACAGGCACTATATAAGATGTACACAGGCACTATATAAGATGTACACAGGCGCTATATAAGATGTACACAGGCACTATATAAGATGTACACAGGCACTATATAAGATGTACACAGGCGCTATATAAGATGTACACAGGCGCTATATAAGATGTACACAGGCGCTATATAAGATGTACACAGGCACTATATAAGATGTACACAGGCACTATATAAGATGTACACAGGCGCTATATAAGATGTACACAGGCGCTATATAAGATGTACACAGGCACTATATAAGATGTACACAGGCGCTATATAAGATGTACACAGGCGCTATATAAGATGTACACAGGCGCTATATAAGATGTACACAGGCACTATATAAGATGTACACAGGCGCTATATAAGATGTACACAGGCGCTATATAAGATGTACACAGGCGCTATATAAGATGTACACAGGCGCTATATAAGATGTACACAGGCGCTATATAAGATGTACACAGGCGCTATATAAGATGTACACAGGCGCTATATAAGATGTACACAGGCGCTATGTAAGATGTACACAGGCGCTATATAAGATGTACACAGGCGCTATGTAAGATGTACACAGGCGCTATATAAGATGTACACAGGCGCTATGTAAGATGTACACAGGCGCTATGTAAGATGTACACAGGCGCTATGTAAGATGTACACAGGCGCTATGTAAGATGTACACAGGCGCTATGTAAGATGTACACAGGCACTATATAAGATGTACACAGGCGCTACATAAGATGTACACAGGCGCTATGTAAGATGTACACAGGCGCTATACAAGATGTACACAGGCGCTATACAAGATGTACACATGCGCTATACAAGATGTACACATGCGCTATACAAGATGTACACATGCGCTATACAAGATGTACACAGGCGCTATACAAGATGTACACAGGCGCTATGTAAGATGTACACAGGCGCTATGAAAGATGTACACAGGCGCTATGTAAGATGTACACAGGCGCTATATAAGATGTACACAGGCGCTATGTAAGATGTAGACAGGCGCTATATAAGATGTACACAGGCGCTATGTAAGATGTACACAGGCGCTATACAAGATGTACACAGGCGCTATACAAGATGTACACAGGTGCTATACAAGATGTACACAGGCGCTATACAAGATGTACACAGGTGCTATACAAGATGTACACATGCGCTATACAAGATGTACACAGGCGCTATACAAGATGTACACAGGCGCTATATAAGATAGCATCATTATCACTCATGTCTTAGCTGGCATATTGTGAAATTTTATTCCTAATTAATGATTTTTTATTAGTGATGGATCCTCCTGGTCTTTCTCGACTGTACTTACTTGAATCTTTTCACTTTGATGGTTCTGAATCTGAACAGCTGTTCACAGTATTTCCTCACCTCGAGTGGATCTGAATAATAGTAAATTAATAATAACTTATGACTAATTAATAACTAATTAATGATAATTAATTAATAAAATAACACATAAATAATAAATTTATCTAAAGCATATTATCCTTATAAAGCTTAAAGCACATTTCACGATTAATTATTGACAACAATCGTGTCTCGTCAGAAAACGTGTTAGATAAGTATCAAGGAATAATAACAACTAAATCAAGAAAATAGTTTATTAAGACAATAATAAATACAAATTAAAATTACAAAATCATGTAAGCGTTTTAATAACATGATTACTGACTTATTAAGATGCTGACTTATTAAGATGGTAAATAAACTGTATCAAATAATATAAAATTATAAATTGTCGATGGGTTGGCGACAAAGCAGTAAAAGTCAGGAATCACATATTGTGACCAGTTGAGCTTTTATTGCTTTGTTGAATGTTGACACAAAACTATTCCAATGTGTGTTCACATGTTGTCTTGTGCACCAACTAAGGTTGTCAACAAACAACTGAAAAGAACAACTTCTCACTGAGACAACTTTGCTTCTTGTGTTCCTCGACAGACTCCACTTTCACTTTTGGTACGGTCCCTGTTGTTGTCTGTTCTTCTGCTTCGTTGTTGACCTTCTGACCTTCACCTGCCTCACCATTGGCTGTTTCTTCACATACTGACCCGCAGGCTGTGACAAAATAAATACCACTTTAGATTTTAAACAAATGTGTTTCACTGGTGCAAAAGATGTAGAAAAGCCTAAACTCTAACTGTTATAAAACTCTAATTGACAAAAATCTGAAGGACCAAAGATGAATTGAATTTGAAAAAATGCTACCGATGTGGCCATTTTCTCTAAAAAATCATAGTTTACTAATATCTGTACTCTTCAAAATACATATTACTGTGTACATGTATGTCACATGAGCGATGTCAGTATAAGTGGCGCCACCTGTTCTACCAGATTCCATCTCCAAGGCTCTTTGATACGCCAGACACGGAATGGTGCTCAGAGGAATGTCATGTTTCTGCAACGAAACAGAACAATAGTTACAAACTGTAGTTTATTTCAAGTGCAGTCGCATGGTGGTTAAAACATCACTCGAAATCAAGAGGACTGGTCTTCAAATCCTGATAAACAAATACATCCAAACCAGCAATAAAGCTATCAGACTTAGGTAAGCAATTAACTGACTTTACTAGAAATGTTTACTTCCACTCAAATGTCTATCGGACAATTCCCTGATCATCTGAATTACTATGCAGTTCAAGGTACAGTAGCAGAGATGCATATGAATACAATAATTGTAAACTGATGTAACTAGAATTCTCTAGAAGTAATTGTACTAAAAGGACAAACAAAATAAGTATTGTACTTGTTCCTGACAGACAGATATATGTATGTGATGAAGTAATTGTTTCAATCGTGGTTGTTTGTTGAAACAAATAGATTCTTTTCTTCATGTATCTTGTAATGTAAAAATAATTGAGGGGTAAAAAACTGTACTCACCCTAGCACTGCCAGGGCCGAGGAAGTAAGGTTTTGAGAGGGTGCATACCCTCAACTGCTTGTGGAGGTAGACAGGCATGCCACAGTTGTGAGTGACAATCACCCAACCCTCGGGCAAAATGTCAAAAGGGTCAACACCTTTCTCTGAAATATTCAGGGTTAAAATGAATAATGGGTCAACACCTTTCTCTAAGAAATTCACGGGTAAAATGATAAAAGGGTCAACATATTCCTCTGAAATATTCATTGTTCAAACATCAGAGGGATCAATACATTTCTCACAACATACTGACAAATGTGATCAGTATGTCACACGTAGGACACAACTGAATGTAATCTCACATTAAAACTGCCAACTCGACTGATTTAGCCCCTTTCAAATCAGGTCCATTGATGTTCGATTTGTGTGTGTGTGAGTACTTTAAGTAACGTGCGCAGTCGGTTTAATAAAAAGGTGCGCATAGTTTGTCTGATGATTTCACCGAAACTAAATTTTTAAAAATGTCAAACAAGCTAGCAATATGCATATCATAGTCAATACTATTAATTAGTTTTTTGGCAAAATTAATCTGAAAGAAGACGAGCAAGACAATGGAATTAAAGAGGAACTTTAACTGGTGTTTTAATTGGCAAATGTTGCTGACGTACATTGGTTGAAGTCGTACTAAGGTTGCACACACACGAAATGAAGTAAAGCCGCAGTTTCATGTTTTAACACAATTAGGCAATCATGTTATTTATGCAGGTTGTGAATGTCAAATTATGTAAAAATAACGTAATTGCAGCAATTAAAAGAAATTTCCTTGTGTAAACATACAAGTATAAATAATTCCAGTGTTTATCATGCTTGTTTTCAGCTGCGTGACTATTAGGCATGTCTTCCATGCAGAGGAGAATTCCATGCTTCTTCCACACACATTGCAAGCTTAAATGTTGTGCTGTATCTAAATATCTATATTTCTTATGCTTTATTAAGTTTTATTTAAATTATAATATATAATGCAATTTGTCAAATGCTTAATAATGATCACTATAATAATAACTATAAAAGGACTGTGTAATAACTATAAAATGACTGTGTCAATACTTACCCACCAAGACCACCTTTTCCTTCTCCACTGGGGCTGCAAACTCATCCTCTCCTACTTCCCCCTTTGCCCCATCCGCTGACCCGGGACCCTGCTTCCTGTACTCAACCATTCCCTCATCAAGCATCGCATCAATGTCCTCTTCATTGATCGAGTCATCGTCATCATCGTAAAACTCCACACTACCATAGCCATTGCCATCGACGTCATCATCAGAGATGTCATCAATAATTTCAAACTCTGTCACTTTTTCCGACGTTGATGGCTGCGTGTCAACAGCAACACACAAAGTGCCACTGTCATCTGCTATCTTTAGTTCCGAGGCATCTTTGTGTCCTTCCCTGATCACATTCTCCTGACTAGAATCTTCCCCGCTTAATGAGGATGTGTTAACAGAGTTTGCATGTTCTGGTTGCTTTACACCTGCCAATCCACCATTCCCATTATCACCTCCAAGTGAGGGTAACATGCTGACCCCACCCTCTGAATGGATTGATTTTAAATCATCCTGATTTCCCGAGTCCGGGACATTTCCTAAGCAAACATGACTAGAATCATACTGATGAGCAGAACTTAAGCTTGACACCGCGGAATCACCAATGAGCACAATCTTTATACTGTTGCCATTATCTGAGGAATCTTGCTTTCTTTTTCTGCAAGTCCCCAGGTTTGGATTGGCAAGCGAGGACAAAGATTCTTCAGGAAGCTCACCGTCCTCCAAGCTGTCACACTCCCCGTCACTAAACATCTTGTAGGTGCGATCACTCGCCGTTCGTTCCATCAATACTGATGTTTTGCCAGCGTCATTCTATCAGCCAATTGTTTCACCACCGTAGAAGAGCAAACCATTGCTATCGACTGTGCCAAACAGTCTGCGTTTGCTCTCGGACCGTGACTAAACAATCGACTAGCTGAATTGTCTCGGCATCAAACTAAATTGGAGCAGATCTTGCGAGTTTTGATATTGATGTATAGCTATCATCTATATAATGTGTCCTTTTGCTGCCGAAGTATAAGTACAACATCAGGATTTAACCTAAGCCCCAAAGGCAACAGTACACAGCATGCGACGGATTAGTTGTTAGAAATAATTGAAATGGTTGAATAGACACCATTCCGTTCACAAGTGGACGTCAAATGCTGCGATACAACGTTTTACTATCCCAAACCATTACTGATCTCGTCAAAATAACGCTGCAGTCCACATATACATCATATCAAAACAGTGAAGTAGTTATAACGCGAATGATGAAGCAGGAACGATAATATTACGACCTACACCCCGTTCGCAAATGAAAAAATTCAATTATGTATGGGGATCAGTAATTACTTCAGCCTCCACCGCCACCTCAGAAGCTACACGCACTTACTGAGTGTAGATTTGCATTTTATTATTATTCGCGTTTAAATGCTAATGTTTAATGGCAACATTTTCTTGGATTTCAAATTGGCATATAATGCAAATTAGAGCACGTTTTGTTATGAAACGATAGATTTGTTTAGTTGCCTTAAAAACGAAATGATCCTATGCAGCATTGTAGGGGGCGATGACATCGGGCACGTGGTTCCGGTAATAAATGTGGCAGATTTCGCTATTTGACAGAACGTGGTACGTTTAGCACAATACACAACTAATCACCACTTCTAATTGTGCTCTATACAACTCCATAAACAAACGTATTTGAGTTCGTATGACAGAGTGTTGGTTTCATGTGGGCACTCCTGACATACCTTACCTTACCTTACCTTATGATACCTTATGACGATTCTGATCGCAGGACCCAGTTGATTCCTCCATCAGTCCATGATCAGATCTTCAGAATCAAATATTTTTATATCATAATTTCCGGTTCCATTAGTTATTGTTAAAGGAGATTCATAGTCGTATATTATTGCCTGGGTAGACAAGAATTTGTCTAATTTGTTTTTAAATGAGTTAATTGATCTAGCTTGTATTACAGAGTTTGGGAGACTATTCCATGGTTCAGCCACTCTAAAAGAGGGAATGCATTTTTTCTTAAATTTATTTTTGCTCTTTGGGTAAATATTTTAAGGCAGTGTCCTCTATTTCCTGATCTTAGTGTCACATCCTCCCATTTCAGGAGGTTTGGTGCAGATTCATTATCGTATAGTTCGTGCATTATTTTATAGACTTCTATCATGTCTCCTCTTAGCCTTCGGTATGCTAATGTGGGTAGCTTCAGTAATTTTAGTCTTTCTATATATGATAAATCCCTCATACCAGGAAGTTGTTTTGTGGCCCTTCTCTGGACATTTTCTATTGCTATTTTATGTTTTATCTTATATAGATACCATACTGCTATGGCATATTCTAGGTGAGATCTAACCATTGTCTTATGTAGTGGCAAGAAAGTGTGTGTGTCTTGGAATTGGAAGGTTCTTCAGATTATTTTTGTCATTTTGGTTGCTTTATTTACCACTTGGTTTATGTGATCATCAAATGACAATTTTGAATCGATAATTACACCTAAGTCAGTGTGCTTATCTGTGGTGGCTAGTGAATGTTTAACATTATTACTTGTCATGAAATATTCATTTTCACCTATATTATTTTTTCCAATTTCCATGTGTTTACATTTGTCTGGGTGGAATTTTAATAACCATTTATCGCTCCATTGTTCTAGGATACTTAAATCTTGTTGTAGTATATCCTGATCATTTTTATTTGTTATGGCTCTAAATATCTTAATGTCATCAGCAAACAGGAATGTATTGGATTTAGTTAACTCTGGCAGGTCGTTTACGTATAGAACAAACAATAAAGGTCCTAGGACAGATCCCTGTGGTATCCCTGATGTTACTTTGTGCCAGTTTGATTCTTTTCCATTTACTGCTACCTTTTGTCATCTATTTATGATGAATGCCTCAATCCAGTTAACTAAATCATTCCTAATGTTAAAACTTTTTAATTTACTTATTAGTCTTGTATGTGGCACGGTATCAAAAGCCTTTTGAAAATCCATATAAATAACATCTGTGTAATTACCCTTATCCATTTCTGAGGTCCATTAATCTAGTATTTTAATTAGTTGGAGAACTGTTGATCTGCCAGAGATAAACCATATTGTTTTTGACTGAACAGACCATTGACTTTCATGTAACTGATGATGTGATTTCTAATAATTTTTTCCATGCATTTACAAACTACGCTTGTTAGGCTTATTGGACGGTAATTGCAAGCTAATTTCTTATTTCCTTTTTTATATATTGCTGATATTTTGGCATCCTTCCATTCATCAGGAATACTTGATGTTTTTATCGATGTTTCAAATATTTTTTGTAATGGGAGACAGATATATTTTCTGACAACTCAGTTAGTAATCTGGCACCTATTTCATCAGGGCCAGGTGATTTGCTTATATTAAGTTCTTTTAATGTTAGTAATATTATGTTTTCGGTTACTTTTAGCTCATCCATCGCTAATTTATTGTTTACTTTGGGTGTAGTTGGGATAGACCCTGTCTGTTCAGTAGTGAATACACTGGAGAAGTAGTTGGCAAGAATATTTGCTTTTTCTTCATCTTCAGTTGTTGTTTGGGATTTCGGATTTGTGTGGTCTATATTCAGTTCCCCAATTCCTTGTTTAACGGTAGTTTTTGATTTATAATAGTTCCAGAAGACTTTAGGGTTTTTCTTGGTTTAAGTGGCTGAATTTCGTTCAAATTCCTTTCGGAGCTTTCTGGTTAAAGCTCGGACTTTATTCCTGCTTTTACAATACTCTAAATATTTTGTCCCATCCCTTGTTTCAATGTATCTTGTTCATTGTCTATTTTTACGTCTAATTAGTTTTCTGGTGTTTGCATTCAGGGAGAAATTTCCCTTTCTGTAATTTGAAACTTCTTTTTGAGGTACATATTTATCTTCTAATAATTTTAGTACTGTTTTAAGGATTTCCCATTGGTCGTTAACGTTGTCTTTACAGTCTTTAAATTTCTCTTCCCAATCTATATCTGAAAACTCTTTCCTCATTTCTTCATAATTTGCCGTATTAAATAGCTTCTATTTTTTAGTGTATTTATTTGTTATAACTTTGCACAAAATATTGAGTGTAATGACACAGTGGTCACTTTTACCTAGGGGGCTGAGGTACTCTATTTCCCCTATGTTGTCTTCTTCGTTTGATAAAATCAGATCTAAAAGGTTTGTGTTAGTTGTGCCTCATCCTCTAGTGGCATTTGAGACATGTTGAAACATGAATGTGTCTCTAAGGCATTCTACAAATTTAAAATTTAGGTTGCTGGGGTTAACTAATTTGGTCATCCAATGTTTCAAGTTAATATCTGGGAGATTGAAATCTCCTGTAATTACAATGTGTGAATATTTAAGTCCTGATGTGGATCTAATCATATTTAGAAGTTCTGCGTTATTTTCTTCTGACCCCCCATCACTCCTATATAGAAGTTTGGTTTTATTTTGAAGTTTAATTTCTATAAATAAGCATTCCTTGAAGGTTGAGACCAGGTTTATATTTTCTGCATATAGGGAATTTAAGACGTATATTATAATAGCCTTACCTTCATTATTTTCTATATTCTTGGAGAACAGTGTTTACGTAGCACCTTGTAGTTGTAGTCTGGTGTCAGGACAGTATAACTCGGTAGTGACTCGTGAGTAGTACTCTAATTACTAATAACTTATAACTATTAATTTATAAGTTATAGTCTTAGACTTAGTCTTACACTTAGTCTTACACTTAGACCATGTCGATGTCATCCGGGCACTTGGCTAAAAATTCGCAAGATAAACTTTAATCAGTTTGTACGATGCAATTTGAATTACCTTTAAACAATCAAACTTTGATTATATTGACACAACTGGCGAATTCACGAAGGCAAGCGAGAGTCGGATAAGCGAGACTAACGAGTAACGTTGTGGTGTAGTAGTGTACAGGAAGGTGGGGCAAGTGCTAATGTGTAATGCGCCATATGTAATGATTTATTTATGGCCTCGATAATTAGTAGTAGTTGTTACTACAATTCCAATAAGAAAAAATACATTTAGCAAAATGTAGCCTCTGGCTTTGCAGTTATGCCCCATCATATGGCATTTAACATTATAGAACTAAAACTAACTGGTTTGTTTCTGTTTATACTGACAATTTGACCCTTGGGTGTGGCTCCTTTATATATCAACACTTCATTTATTTTACAATGTTCTGTTTCAGATGAACAATGTCTGACAACATGAACGTGGAACAGATTGATCGTGAAATTCTGCCGTTCCTGTCATGTTCTGCACGAGCAGATGTGAAGGCGATCGCACTTCAGTACTTCTTTGGCCTAACTGGCAGCAAAGATGGCTGTGACTTCGTAGCGAGCAACAACAAATACCTGTCAGCTCTTGTGTCGCTGACGAGAGACAGTGAGCCAAGCGTAACCAAGGATGCCTTCTTGTCGCTTGTGAACCTTTCGACGGATGAGCAGGTAGCTCTCAAGCTCCTTGATTTACACCAAGAACTACCACTGGATCTGCTTAAATATGTGCTTGATAAGGACAGTAGACATGCTGGCATAGTATGTATGCTCCTGTCAAATATATCACGGTCAGAACAATGTGCCCGACTTATTCTCAACTCGATTTTGACAAATGTCGACGTTATTGGATTTGATAAACTTGTGGATGTGTTCTGTCAAGACCAGACTGCAACAGTGAATTATCTGGGGCCGTTCTTCTCGAACCTGATGCAGATTAGGGATGCACGCCATTATTTGTTGGACAAGAAGAATCGTATCATGCAGCGTCTTTTACCTTTCATCCAGTACGAGGCTTCTCTAGTTAGAAGAGGCGGCATTGTCGGCACTATCAGGAACTGCTGCTTTGAATCATGTGAGAATCTTCTCCATCACAAAAATACAAATATTAGCCATTTTATATACATCATAAACTCTGTCAGCATTTGTGTTGTAAAAGAAGAGAATCACAGATTGCACTGGAAATATGGGATCCCTGGAGGGCTGTAATATGGTATCCCTGGAGGGCTGTAATATGGTATCCCAGGAGGGCTGTAATATGGTATCCCTGGAGGGCTGTAATATCTCTGAGCAAAAGACTCAGTTGACTATGTACAGTGTTGGTTAATGATCTAAATGATAACAATGAAATGACCATTAATTAGTCAGCTAACCAATAAACAACTACTCAAGATTGATAAATTAATAATGAATATATTTGGTAATCATATTCACATTGTTCAGCAAGAAAATTAGGTTTTACTACTATTAAATATACAATACATTTTTGTAAATTAGTATTATTTCTGTGTATTTATTTGTTATTTTTCATTGTGATAAATTGTGCTTCATTTATTTTAAAGTAATTAGTAGTATTTTAGTCTACTTATTTGTTTATTTAGCAATTCCAGACCATGTTATTAATTTTTAATATGATCATTGTGTAGCACCACAAACTATCTTAGATCTGGTGCTATATCAAATGTAATAAATATTATTACTTATCATTTATACATTTCTGTGGGGCTATTTTGAGCTCGGCAGAGCCAGTTTAAAATGGAACGGCCAGTTGAAGAAAACCTGGACCAGTTCACTTCAGGCAGATGTTGTATTGTTCTAAAGTGTCCATGCATTTTGTCTTCAGCATATCACGACTGGTTGCTAGGCGACGACGTTGACATCCTCCCCCGTCTGCTGTTGCCGCTGGCTGGACCAGAGGAGTTTGATGAGGAAGACACAGCGAAGCTGCCAGTCGACCTGCAGTACTTGGAGGCAGACAAGAAGAGGGAGGCAGACCCGGATGTCAGGAAGATGCTCCTGGAATCAATTAACCAGGTGAGACCTGCTCGGCTCTTGTGCTTCATAAAATGCTGTGTAGAGCAACTAAACTTTATTTAACAATGTTTTCATGTGAGGAATGACTTACTAGTGCATGAGTTATTTAATAATAATTTTTTATTATTTAATGCCATAATTAATTCGGAGACAATTCTAAACATTACATTGTCGTTGGCCACTTTTATTCTAAACATAATACTAACTGCAGTTGTTCAGTGTTTTTGTTTGACGAATTATAAAAGTACAGCTTCGTTAATTAAAAAAAAAATAATTAATGTATTTTTGCACAAATTATGTCTTATTAATTACATACCAAAGTGCCAATATAAGCAGATGTTTTTTGGGGGGTTGTGGACTGAAAAAAGGTTAGAAATAATCAGTTGTTGCAACAAAACAAGTTTTGCTGTGATATTCCCACAATAAACAACTGCAAAAATGTTTCATATCCATATAAATACTTGTTATTGCTCTTTTCGGCATAGCAAAAATAGTTATTGAAGTGGAGGTGATTGTACAGGGGGTAACTATCCAGGGATAAACCATTATCAGTAACTGTCCAGGGATGACCATCCAGGGGTAATTGCCCTAGCACCAGTTTGTATAACACCTACATCTGCTCATGTTTCAGCTATGCTCCAGTAAGTCAGGCCGCAAGTACATCCGAGACAAGAACGCCTACGTGATCCTCCGGGAGCTGCACTCGGGGGAGAAAGATCCGGCTGTTCTCCTTGCGGCAGAAAACCTCATTTCCGTGCTCATATCAGACGAGCCCGCATCAGCGATGGAAGACCTCCGCAAGGTGGAGATCCCACAGGAGATCGAGGATAAACTACAGAAGGCATACGAGTTGCAACAGAGGGAGGTGGAAGAGGAAACACAGAAACTCGAGGCTGGGGACACACAGACCGACACGTGAAATATGTAACAGATCAAAACGTTAAATAAAAATGGGGAAAAAATTCATAACAGTTTTAGTATTCGTGTCAAGATGGTGACCATGTCGTGTTTAGTCACTAACTTTCACACAATAAATAATTATTGTAGACCTACATACAGGTATTTCACGTGTGCGCTTCCCTTTATAACAGGAAACATCCATTTATGCCAAAATATTAAAATCCGTAATCACTGGTTTTATTAAGCTTTGTTATTTAGTAATGTGATGGCAGTATTGTGGCACATGCAATTTATCTTCGTTTCAGAATTACATTTGTCATAATTGGCGTTTCGTACAGTTAGTGCTGCCCTCTGTGAGAGACTTGGATTATTAACATAGTTTACTATTACTGCGTAAGGTGGCAGCATGGTACGGTTGAAATGCCGTGTCCGTCATGTGACGCCACTGTTAAAGTTTGCTACCACGCAAAAGCAACTGCTACTCGGATCAAATACTGTATGATGAGTGAAGTGCACGTCCCAATATTTAAACAATCGCCAAGGAAAAAAGTTATGCTAGAAAAACGTTTTGTATAACATTAACACAAAACATCACACTTCGGCAGCATCACTAATTAGCAGACACTTTTCTCTGGTGTGAGATCATCCAGACATGCCCAGGCAGCAGCTGTTGAGATGCTTGCAAACCCGTGTGAGAGACAACCGCCCTAAACTGCAGCCCACAATAAAGATGGTTATTATCTGTCCAGCCACTTTGCGACGCAAAACAAGAGAGGTAATCTGGGCGGATCCAAACCCCCAAGAATGGGGTGCCCAGTTTCACCACAAGACACCAGGGACAGCACTTGTAGTTACCCAAATAGATCAAGAAAGGTAAATAATTTCACTGAGACAAAACATATTTCACATGCTTAAAATATGATCGCCTTGATAAATTCTGTGCATTACAAAGGAATTGGTACATCTGGATAAATTAAAATGCATCACATGACAACGTGCAACAATTATTTCAAATCAATATGTTGGTACCCAGCGGTAGAGGACACACAATGGAACTAAGGAAACAATACACTAGACTCAACATCAGAAAGTACTTCGTCTCGCAGCAAGTCATAGACGACTGGAATAGACTACTTCAGGCAGCAGTAGATGCAGAAGCAGTTGTTCAGTAATAGAGGGGCCTCTACAATATTTCATAAAGATACCTGCCCCAAACGGTGAGTTTATGGTAAGTTAACACATCCATCAGTGTACGATTTACGGAACCATTTTTGACGTTTATAATCACAGGCGTCAAATTCGAACCATTCCTGAGTTCGACCCATTTTGAGATTTTCACTGGATATCGCCTTACAGACGTCATTATTCGGATACGTTTGTCCTTGGAAGTGTAAACGTCCAACAAAGTGAATTGCTGTTTAAAAATACGGTGTGTTTTTATTTATCAACGCGGCTAAACTAATTAAACAAAGTGTATGCATATCAACTGATAATAAAAAAAATAGAAATGATATTAGAGAAAAATAAAATTGCATATGAATCGCTTTGGGGAAGTGTGCCTACAAAGCGCCCCAGATGTGTCCCCAAGGCGCACCTACGATACGAATAAAATTATATAGCATTTAACTGCAAGTATGGCAAACGTGAGGCCTAATAATTACTTAGACACATTGTAGGCCTAGAGGTGCCAACTCCACTGTTAGTCTACGTAACGATGGTTACTGTACTCTGTACGTAACAATGATTATAATTATGCATAAAATTATACCATTTAAATGCAGTTATAGCACATATTATTAGACACACTGTACAGTTACCGACTCTGTTACTTGTCACACACAAAGGTCACACACAGGTTTGTCACTGCCACATTTCTCGTGGTGCCACTGGCAACACTCTGGACATTGCAGCCAATCCTCAGTCGGCGGGTCTTCGTACACTTCGTTGCGGTAGATGCACCGATACACACTTTCTGTGCGGTCTGAACCAATTTATTTGCATTGGTTGCGGGCGTATGTGGTGTGCGTATGTAGTTTGTGTGGGTGTAGTGTGGTTGTGTGGTGTACGTGTGTGGTGTGCGTGCTTGCGTGGTGTGTGTGTGCGTGCGTGCGTGCATGCGTGTGCGTTCGTGTGTGCGGGCTGTGCGGGTTGTGCGTGCGTCATACATTCATATCTATCATGTTTTACCGCGTCTCTTTCCCATATTACATTATTGATTTGTATGCAATATTTTATTATATATTACTGATATATTTGGAG
The DNA here is from genome assembly GCA_033239005.1 of Lamellibrachia satsuma. Classification (NCBI taxonomy): domain Eukaryota; kingdom Metazoa; phylum Annelida; class Polychaeta; order Sabellida; family Siboglinidae; genus Lamellibrachia; species Lamellibrachia satsuma. Next base: position 7,804,590 of record BSQZ01000016.1, on the reverse strand, counting down.
GAAGTGATAACAAAGAACGGAATATGACGAGGGATGGTGACGACGAAGACAGTCGGCTATCAACAATGCAAAAATAAACGATATATGTATTTATGTCAGGCAGTTCCCAGGCCTGTCGAGTACAGAGTTTGTGTTTGTCTTTCTGACAATTATTTTATTGTTTCTTCCAACGTGATTCGTGAATTAATGGGTTGTCCCGGGTCCAGATCTCGCCTAAACTGGCGACACAGAGTAGGCAGGTGTCTATGATACCCTTGCCCTTGAGCAGATAATACGGTCTCTCGCCACTGTACACGAACCGTAACATTGGTTTTATTAATCACACGGACGGGAATACAATTAGGAATAGCCATTGGAGGACAGGGACACAATGAGGAAATTGGGTAAAAGCACATGAATATAATTAGGAAATGACGGAATGACACAATTAGGAGATGACACAATTAGGAGATGACACAATTAGGAGATGGGATTGAAGAGCAATGATACATCTAGGAGATGACGAAACATGGCAGACAAAATGGAATTAGTTTAAAGATGTTTAATAAAGGCGAATGAAGCAAGGGGGTCGGACGTTGAATGCCGGAGAGCACGCGGGGAGACAAGAGACAGCGGTCGGTGGGAATAACTGAGGAAGCAACCAAGAAAAGGGGATACATGAAGATGGGAAGATAAACAGGAAACGAGTGACAGGACAGACATATACACAAGTATAGGACAAAGTACCGATCAGGCAGAGGCATGTGAGTAGTTCTCAAGAATTGGGACTAATAGGTTGAATTCATGGCAAAAAATAAAAATTCATATCTGATTGTTCAATGGTTGCTCTTTAGAAGGCTCTGTCTTTCTAATATCTTATCCGATCATCAAAAAATCAATGCCTCATTCTGTTTTCACATTCCGGCATTTTGAAATAATAGTCTGCCATGGTATCACGTGCGCTACATTGTGGCAAAACCATGAGTATAATTGCAATATTAAAGACAAACACAAGATTATTAGTTCTGGTGGATGGAGTACACTAGAAAAATGCTGTTAGTTAAACAGAGGTCGGAGCCTGATTCAATGGAAGAGAAGAGAGACTCTTAGGCGGGTAATCAGATGAATTATAATTGATTTTGTGGGGGGACACGTGTGAACCACGTGTACCACGGTTAAGTCGGCAGTGGCCACAGTAGCCAACATCCGAAGTCCCAGTATGTTTCAGATAGCGAGAGTCCACCGTATTTCGCTGTGAGCGGCGGAGCTCATAAATCTGGTGTCGTCAGAAATTATAATATTTACGGTAGTTATGCGCCACCTGATCGCCAGGTGCCGCAGGTTGTAGCGTAAACTTCAGCACGTGTTGACGGTGGGCACTCCGCAAAGAGGCGATGGCTGCCGACGGGAACGAGTTGTACGTCCTCGGCATCGACCTGGGCACGACGACAGTAAAAGTGGCCCTCGTCGACTTCCACACGAAACATGTCGTCCAGACGAAGTCACGGGAAACTCACGCGTCGCTCATGAGTGAATTGGGATCGGCGGGTAACGAGCAGGATGTGGGGAAGATTTTGACAGCGCTCCAGTTCTGTGTGTCTGGGCTGCCGAAAGAGTCCCTCACGCGCGTCGTTAAGATCGGGGTGTCGGGACAGATGCACGGAGTGGTGCTATGGAAGTCGGGTAGCGCCTGGAATCGTAACAGCTTCGGGCGTCTCGAGGTGGACGTCGCCAGCCAGTTGTTTACGTGGCAGGACGGACGCTGCAAGGGCGAGTTTTTGGAATCCATCCCCCAGCCCCGGTCACACATCAAGTTGGCGACAGGGCTCGGCTGTGTCACCCTGCTGTGGCTGCAGAGGCATCAGCCGGCGTTGCTGGAGGGCTACGACTGTGCCGGTACCGTCCAAGACTTCGTCGTCGCCGTGCTGTGCGGTCTCGAGAAGCCGCTCATGTCCGTCCACAACGCTGCCAGCTGGGGATATTTTGACACGATCGAAAAGTCGTGGAATGTTGACATGTAAGTACCGCAACCACTCGGGTGACTCGATCGCTTGAGTTTTGACAGGTGCTCAAGCGTCGACAATTCATTGAGATTGATGTTGAGTAATTCGATCGGATCAGACCCAGTGGCCACGGGACTGTCACGCTGGCGCTAATGATGTAGATTGTTGTTACATTAGTCAGGAGTAAATGGTTGGCAACATTTATATATACTTACTATGCCATGCATGGTACAAGCACCACGTTCAAAAGTAATTTGCCTGTTTACTGTAAGAGTATGATAATGTTCTACCAGTATTATTTAGAACTAACATTTATGCAAATCCACCCATCATGTAAAGTAAACATGATGGTCACTGCCAGTGCAGTTAAAATTATATCCTACTACATCCCCATAATATTAGCAGCAGATTACCAAATTGTGGCATATAAACGATATGTACATCAGTAAACCAGTGCAATTAATGTACATCACATAACCAAAACAATAACTATTTATATGTACATAGATTATTCATCTTGAAGACAAGATAGTATTATTTCTATGACATTTCTGCTTGATGACAATATAAAATTATTTCACTGCATGCACCATTCATCTAGTATAGTAGTTCCATGACAAAATTATTAATAGAGTTAATCCAGTAATTTATTGGTACCTATTATTCAGATTGCAGCATAAAAGCAGTACGTGGTGTATAATTAAGGGATGATCTCAAAAACAGATACAGACACTACGCAAAATTGTTTGCAAGTGGACAGGGTTATCAGTTATTTCCAGGCTTCGAATCAATTACATTATATCAGTTCCAATTCCATACCAATTACACATTATACCTCAAAACATGTGGTGTCGTACATCAATGTTTTGAGATCACTCCTATTACTGCTCAGTACTCAGTACACATTTATACTTTACATAATGAAAACATTTTTTTTCTGCATTACAAATCATAATAAAAAAATGTACGGTTCTTGTATAATATATTTTTAATTGGATCTAGTAAAATTATAAAGGTATGTTACACTGATTATTAACTATATGGTTAAAAGCACTATATACGTATATATACAGTTATACATGCACGCACGCGCACACGCACGCACGCTCGCGTACGCCCGCACACACACACACATTTACTTTATTCAAGTTGGGATGGGCTTACAGTTTTCCTAACAGATTTACATTTTTTTTTTATACCCATGTATGGTGGTACTTTTACATAAGTAGGTACTTAACAGAATAAAAACCTCAGTCTGCATCAACAAAGACATCTTTATGGCAGCTATTTCCATTTAGCTGAACCAGCTGTGGAGAATAAATTAATACTAATAGACTATGAAATGTGAATTATTTACACAAATGTTGATACAGCTGCCTACAGCTTCCTCAACATCCACATCTGTTAGAGATGACGTGTCTCAGCAACATGCATTGATCAAAGGATCTATCTCCCTGCACTATCTGTAAATACACAACTGATAAATGTTTTTTCGATAATGCTCTATGTTTCTGGGAAATGCTCAAATGTAGATTCAATGTAGATAAAGTGCCATATAGTTGTATTGTCATTGTCATTTACGTTGTGATTAACTGCATGATTAGGCTGCCTCTGGCTGAGGATAGTAATCTGCCTTTTCTGCCCTCCCTGGGCATGGTCAGATAGCCAATTAATTCTCTTTCTCGAGCTCATGAGCTTGAATAATATCGAATATATGTATCACTGTTTTTAAACATTTATAATACAATTTTCTCATTTGGAATATTAATATTGAAACAAGATTTCATTGCATATATGGTTGAGTAAACTTTTCATAATAAAATAGTTATCCATGAAGCACATAAAACATTCAGTGTTCAGTGTTGTAAACTCACATTTTAAAGGTATATGTATGTTCTTAGCACAGTATTTGGTCCAGACCGTTCAAAGCGTTTTACACTTTACAGGCCAACTCGACTTCTCTGGCAGACATTCAGCTTTGCTGCAATTATGGCATAATACGAATCTTAGTGCAGACCACAGGCAAATTAATAGAATCATTTATGCTTGTCATAATGCCAGTGTTTTTTGTCTAAATTAGTAACTCAATTTTGAGATTTAGTAAAAGCAATTTTGTTAATGAATATATCACCACTGTATGTTACAAATAGTACAATTACCATATATTAGCCATTGGAACAACTGACATGGACTGACCTTTTCAAGGACACTGAGGTCGAAGTCAGATTACCTCTCCCATCACAGAGAGGTACTAAATAAGACAATCTTTAGCATTGATGTCCATCTATCACTGCAGCCTGTTCAGCCCATAATTAAGCCATTTCCCAGCAGATAAAATGAGATTAGAAGCTATTCCTTCATTACTTAGGTCAGGTTATCCTGCCCTGGGGTTATCTTAATCTGTGACTTAGTAACCTGCTTTTACAATCAACATGTCTGTAATTCTGGCTGCAGACAGCTTGACCAGTAACAAGATTTAACAAGATTGCCATCAAGGGTGGGTCCAAATACACAAAATTATATCAATTACAGTTACATTTTATTTTTAATTTCAATTGCAATTACACTCATAATTTTCCAAATCAATTACAGTTACACTGTTTCAATTTCAGTTACATTATGTGGAACCAAATATATTCAACATTTGTTAATTATGTATTTTTGCACATTTTGTTGAATTTAAATATTTTGTACACAACTGATAAACAATTATAACGGTAATGTTTGTACATTTTGATGAATTGTGACTTTGAATTATACTAAATAAAAAGATAGCTGTTTAAAACATACTTTTATTATATAAAAATACAGTACAGTATCCAGACATAATCCTACAGAATCCTTACAGAAAAAATCACACAATATGAAAAGTGAACAAAATCCCACAGGACAAAATACAATATTTATTTGTAGTTCTTCTCTAAGCATCCTTTCTAGTTTTGCAAACATTTCTCAGTGTGCATTTCTTACATTTTTCTTTGAAAAATACTAATAATACCAGCTTAGCCTTTGTCTGACAATGTATGTGCATTGTTTATTGCTTCCTGGCTGTTACCAACTTACTGAAAAGGCTAATTGCTAAGGCTACCCACCACTAGCACCACTGACCAGTACCCACCAGACAGTGAATACTGAGACTTAAATATAAATATATAAGCAGGTGTTATTAGTAGTCTTGATTTTCAACTCATGTGAGACTTTAAATTATATTTTTATTGACAGTTTGTTCAGGTAGTTTGTGATAAGAAACATACTGTAATTGATTGTAACTGAAATAAATTTTCAATTATACAAAATATAACAATTACAGTTACAGCAAAATTCCGAAACCATAATCAATTACAATTACACGATTTTGCTGTAATCAATTACAATTGCAATTACATAATTGGACCCAGCCCTGATTGCCATCCAATGCAAAGGCCCCGATGGCAACTTGGCAAGGAAGCCATTGGCTTATTGAGAGTCCAACATTTTTAATCTAAAGACCAGTCTGATTCTAATGCCCTGAGGATAGTAATCTGCCTTTTCTGGCCTCCCTGTGCATGGTCAGATAGCCAATTAATTCTCTTTCTCGAGAAGTCCTTGACCTTCACAAACTGTATTAATTTTTGCAGAACTGTTGTCCCATTTAATCCCTATTAAAAGGGAATGCACGGTGATTTCCATTGGTTAACCAAACAACTGTTTTATAGGACATTCTAAAACTTAATTTATTAGTGTTTCTAACATCTTGGTTGGTTAAAGCTGCTTAATCAATTCAATTTTTTTGCTAGTCTCATTTCAAATTAATTTTGGAAAAAACTAAATGTACCTAGTATCCAACTGCAACATGCTAGCTCATTTGTGCAACTTTTATATGTATTTTATTCATCTATCGGTCAACTATTACATTAGTTAATGCTGGTTCAAGCATTAACTGAAGTGAGAATCGAAATGCTGAAATATCACAAATTTCTTCCTTGATCACATTTCGTAACTTTGTCATGTGATTGGCGAGAGGATGGAGATCTTGCCAATGATCAGTTTTGACACACACAGTGTTTACCATTTTGGATATCCACTATTTTGATCCTTACCAGATCTAACGACTGAAGTCAATTCTTTCGATGATTTAAACAAAAATAGGCATTTTTATTTAATCGACTGCGGATGTTACATGAACTATTCACACACTACATATTTGAACACCAATGAACCAGATTAGCGATAAGCTAAATCAGTTGAGGAAGAAGTTTTTAAAATAATAATGCATGTTGCTAGGCTTAATATTTGCTTAACATTTAAAAAAATGCACAATTTGGTGATTAATTAAAATATGCCACTTGATGGCATATAAAGGACTGACAAATAAATCTTCAATTTTGAAGGTGGAACACAATGGATGCTTTACTATTTTTATACCACATCAATAAAGATTAAAACATGACTTGTATAACATTATTAATGTAGATGTAGCTCAGGGGCAGATCTAGGCTTGTTGGCTGGGGGTTCTACATGAAAAAATTCAGACCATTTTCTCTGCTTAAATGGAAGCAGGACTTTCAGATTTTCATTCTATCATCGATGGGCAGAAAATGAACAAAAGTAGTAAAAAATGCCTGTTGCAATGATTCAGTAAGAAAAACATTTTCAGGTTTGACAGGATTGTCTAAGAGGAGGGTCAGAGGCCCCCTCTCCAGGGCATAGGGGAGTTTTGGGACCACTAAGACCCCCTGGATCTGCTGCTGTAGCTCATGTCTGCCACGGGATGCATGGTTTATGCCACATGCTGGTAAATACCAGTATAAACCATCACAGCAAAAACAGGTTTATGACACTAAAAGCAGCGGAAACTGTCAGAAACTGCCTCAGTATGGATAACCATGGTACTGAAAGGTGTGAAATGGAAGCCTTTGAGAATGCTAGATTTCCCTTCAGTCAGCAGCCATTTCATCGGCCTCACTTGCTCGAGTCAAACTTGGTTTACGTTAGCAGACTTGGTTTACGTTACGTAATTATTTAACGGCCCCTAATTCTTTTATAAAACGGCAATTTTTGTATCAACAGAGTAACAGTTATATAAATAGTTCAAAGCACTTTATATAATCAATTTACATAATTAATTTAGCTTTCAAAAGTGTACATGCACATTTGGATTTGTCATTTATTCACAACAGCTTATGAGAATAAATGCGGAAGTTTACATGTAACCTTTCTCCATAGCTTAACTAGGCCTTGATCTTTCATTTGAAAGCATTCGTATGGTCTATGTGAGACAGCTTTTGGAGGTTTCTGCCAGTTCCTGCCATGTGAGAAACTGGCAAAAACTGGTTTATGACGGTTTCTGCCACTGTCTCGGTGAAAACAGGTTTCCATCGGCAAATATGCAACCCTAGTAGGCAGTACTTTGAATACCAAATGCTAAGAGAATTTTAATAATACCAAACTCCCAACGAGCTAAACAGTTAACCCAAAAAATTATGCGGATTGCCTTACATTCCTCATAAACTCTCGTGTTTGGTTCATGTGTAAAAACACATTAGAAACCATCTAAACAAATCAACGTAATGAGAGCAGTTAGTGTTTGTAGCGATGTCAGTTTCAATAAAGCAGACACACAACAATCTGCACAGGTGTGTTGAGTCCAATTACACAAAATCAAACCAATTACAATTACCGTATTCGACCTAATAAGCGTATAGCACATTTGAAAAAAAAATTGGGCCACGGAAACATGTGAAGGAATCTATTCTTATAAGCGTATGCCAAAATTTTTTTCTAGGCAATAAGGTAACTGTTTAACACTAGTGGTGTCATTTGGTGACTAGTGCCAACTGTTTAACACCAGATGGCGACACTTTTTAGTTGTTTCACACTAGTCAAATTACCATAGTTATGGTTCCTGCTGATTAATACGTCGAATACGGTATCTCTCATATTTAATTTCAGTTACAGTGACACTTTTAAATCAGTTACAATCATTATGTTGGACCAACTGTTTATACCAAACATTTATTCCAAACATTTAATCCAGTAGAGTTTAATCAATATTATGTAAGTCAGTGTTATAAATAAGTCTTAATTTCGACTAGTATGAAATAGCAGGTTTTTTCAGGTGAAGTTTGTGGTATGAAAAAAATGCTATACATGATAATGCTAATGTTAGAAATACAGCATAATGCCTGTGATAAATTACATAATTTGACCCAGCCAGTTATTTATTGGATTGTGCATACAGGTGTACTTTCCTTCCTGAATGCATCAGTGCGCATCAGGCGTGTAGTGATTATATTAGTGATGTAGTGATTACATTAGTGATGTAGTCTGTTATGATGACCTGTCAGTCGTGATGCAGTTGATTTATGATGTCATAGAACAGAGCCAATTATTGATTATCATTGGCAGATAGCCAGGTACTGATAAGCATGATTACTTAGATGCATTTTAACATGTAGTCTACCTTGTTTTGTCTGCCTTGTTTGATGAATGTTTCACCCGGCAAGGGGTGACCTCAAAGCATGGATGTGTGGCAGATAGCGACACTTTTCAGTTGTTCCACACTAGTCAAATTACAATAATTATGGATCCTGCTAATTAAAAAAGGGATGTACCCTAATTAGTACATGTACGCTTAAGAGGTTGAATAAGTATATGGAAACATTTTAGAAATAGGCAACTCAGATGCATTTGCAAGAATTAAAACCATGTGTGGAAAGAACGTGGGTTAACAAGTATGCTGGTTAAAATCATTATGGTCCGCATGTCCGTTTTCTCAGGATTAAACACACCTGATATGGCACCTGGATATTATTGGATAATAAATATTATTAGAAACTGTGTATTTAACATCTGCATCAGTTATGATTCTAGTAACAAAATTATGGTTTGCAACTTTACAATATTTACATTTGTTTTGAAAGTACTTAGCTAATTTTTTCAACACACATTTAGAAAGATATATGGTGTGGTTAATAATAATTAATGATAATTACTTGTGGTAAAAAAAATATCAGTTCTACTCTAACTGAAACAATCACTTTAAATCCCAGTAAGCATTTATATAATCTTAGCAGTTTTCTTATCAAAATTTCTTTAGTGGAATGTTAACATATTACTTTACTTTGTAGATTTCAAATCAATAATTACAATTATGTACATAACTTTATAAGATTATTTGAAAATTCAGCACATCATAAATCATATCTTGGACAACTCAAGACAAGATGTTTAAAACATTCTCATGAATAGTCATTTTGAAACCAGTTTGCCACCAGACTCAAGTCGTATTTATGGTTGCGGCAAAGTGGTGTTTTCTATATTACCAATCATCATTTGCTAAGGTTGACATCTAAACATTCATTTCATGTTTGCCCATATTGATCAAACCAAAACAAGAATATTATTATCATTGCAAGTTGCAACAAAAGCTGACAGTCTATTAATGTTTTTTCTTCTGCCATTGCCAACACATATAGTTCCTAGTAAAATTAGATTTCTAGGTGCACTGCTGTGTTGATGTATGTTGTAATGTGTTTTTGAATATGAATACTAAGGCATTAAGGCATTAGATTGATGACAATAAACAGTTATTGACGGTTTCTATGGCAACACTAAAAATACACTGCGATCATGAGGCTAGATCCATAAACAGTGTTAATAGTTAGTTACTGGCTTAGGTAAACACTGAAGATCACTTCTAAATGTGCATAAAAGTGATTTTGTTGTTAAGTTCTTCACATGTCATGCAATACAACACTGTGACAGATGTTTATATAATATACTATGGAAGTTAAAAACATACAACCCACTGGACACATTTCCCAACTAGCCAGATAAATGTTATCACTGCTGTCAACGAGAGAACAGATTGTGGTCACGTTGATATTAAAATTGTGTTCAAATTTGTATTCAAATTGTGGTCATGTTAAAATTTATATTCAAATTGTGGTCATGTTGAAGATCGTTTATTTCTTCGATAAGTGTATGCAACAAGTGCTGCCCTCTTGTGAATAGCATTTCACAGACAGAAAGCTTTCTTACTTTTGTGCTTGTTTTCGGCCTGAAGTAGTTAAGACAACTTTGCATCAGGTCTAGTTGAGATAAAAACACTCATACTGAAATTACTGACGGTTCAGACTGCATGAATGGGAATAAACAAAGTACTTTAATCAATGAATGGTGTCAACTGAATCAGCCCATCTTCCCCTGATGTATACTGTATCAGCCACACCAACATCCCACGTCAGCCCTGATCGACATTGACAAATATCTCTGGGAGGCCTAACAACATTCCACACAGTTAATTTGTTAGGTGTGACAAATGCGTTTGTTAATCCTAGTCTGGCCACATCAGGTGACAGTGGCTCAACGGTCCTGAGAAATGGGATATGTTTGTTTATTATTAGTTACTGGAAAATATGTCATTCAGAAAGTCGGGTCTCGGAAATGAGGATAGAAGTTGCTCTCATTCAGATCTTATTTAAAATAAAGAATCGTTAGCCACAAGAGATTCGTCCACTATTAGCAGAGTGATGTGCTGCCAGATGTCTCTGAACAGATTTGTTGTCATAAACATGAAAGTAAAATAGTGGTCTGTACCTTAATAATGCTAATTTGGTTTCCTGGACAATGCCCAAATTCTAAATTTGATTGTCATCTTGTCTATATTATCTCTCTTTGTATTCCTCAATCCTCTCTTTCATCCTATGTCTACCACTGGTTTCCTCTCTCTCTCTTCTCTCTGTCTCTCACTCCCCCTTCTCTAATACATGCACACACACGCATTCTCACATGCATGCACGCAATATCACACATTACTAACTCTCCCCTCCCCCTCCCCCTCCCCCTCCCCAACCCCCTCCCCAACCCCCTCCCCAACCCCCGCCTGCCCATCCGCCCGTCCGTCCATCTCTACACTATCTCTCCAGCTTGAATGTAAACTCTTTCATGCATTTGAACAACTAGCAATGCATGGTCCCTTGTGACATAAGGAAACAGCCAGAGACACGGAAAAGGTGGAATATGCCTCTCAACTCCGCTGTCTCTGCATTACTGGCCACTAATGATCAAATCTATTTTCATTTGCTTAATTGCTAATACTTTGAAATGTGAACTCTAATCTTTGCATGGATAACTGCTGACATTAGGAAATGTTAAAGGTCATTCATGCTTAACAGTCAAATATAAAGGGAAGTATAGATAAAGAACAAATAAATTGAGTGATGTGGTTATGTTTATAGATGGCTTATTAGATTCTGTCCCCAGGGCTTGGAGGACTGGAGGTTGTTTCACTGTTGGACATTTTCAGGGCTTAATAAGTTCCAATCTGTAGCTGTGCATGGAAAGAAACTACACACGTCCTACTGAAGGTGACAGTTGACACCATAATAGCTGACAATGTCTTGAACCTTGACATTCTGATCTGACAGTAATTGCTGTTGGTGCTTTTGCTAATGACGTGTTCATCGACAGAAGGTATTAATATGCCTTTATTGTGCTCCTGTCAGATTTTTGCATCACTTCTTTCTGAGTTATGTTTCTTTGATGCAAATAGGAGAAATGACATTCAGTTATTACAGAAATTCACGCATGCACACACATGCATTAGCACATATGCACATACTTCTCTGCATTGATAATGTTATGTAGTGCAATGGACTGCATGTGTGTCACTGTTTTTAAGGCCTTTCATAAATTGCCCATATGAAATACTGCTCGGTCTGCCTGAGATATATATAATTTACAGGTTTTGCCTGTAATATTATGACATTGCTGTTTTATCACTTTGCCCGAGGTCAGATCACCAACTAGCAATCAGAATTGTTTCCATGATGCCCTCAAAACAACTGACTGAAATCTCAACATATCCTAAGAAATTACTGTGCTGTAGCTAAATAGCCCAAAAAAGGAAGTGAAAAATTCAAACACTTCTGACCCCCAGAAATGTGTCCTCACACATGTGCTCAGTCTCAGGGCTGTGTCCTCATACATGTGCTCAGTCTCAGGGCTGTGTCCTCACACATGTGTTCAGTCTCAGGGCTGTGTCCTCACACATGTGCTCAGTCTCAGGGCTGTGTCCTCACACATGTGCTCAATCTCAGGGCTGTGTCCTCACACGTGCTCAGTCTCAGGGCTGTGTCCTCACACATGTGCTCAATCTCAGGGCTGTGTCCTCACACATGTGCTCAATCTCAGGGCTGTGTCCTCACACATGTGCTCAGTCTCAGGGCTGTGTCCTCACACATGTGCTCAGTCTCAGGGCTGTGTCCTCACACGTGCTCAGTCTCAGGGCTGTGTCCTCACACATGTGCTCAATCTCAGGGCTGTGTCCTCACACGTGCTCAGTCTCAGGGCTGTGTCCTCACACATGTGCTCAATCTCAGGGCTGTGTCCTCACACATGTGCTCAATCTCAGGGCTGTGTCCTCACACATGTGCTCAATCTCAGGGCTGTGTCCTCACACATGTGCTCAGTCTCAGGGCTGTGTCCTCACACATGTGCTCAATCTCAGGGCTGTGTCCTCACACGTGCTCAGTCTCAGGGCTGTGTCCTCACACATGTGCTCAATCTCAGGGCTGTGTCCTCACACATGTGCTCAATCTCAGGGCTGTGTCCTCAGACATGTGCTCAATCTCAGGGCTGTGTCCTCACACGTGCTCAGTCTCAGGGCTGTGTCCTCACACATGTGCTCAGTCTCAGGGCTGTGTCCTCACACATGTGCTCAGTCTCAGGGCTGTGTCCTCACACATGTGCTCAATCTCAGGGCTGTGTCCTCACACATGTGCTCAGTCTCAGGGCTGTGTCCTCACACATGTGCTCAGTCTGAGGGCTGTGTCCTCACACATGTGCTCAGTCTCAGGGCTGTGTCCTCACACATGTGCTCAGTCTCAGGGCTGTGTTCTCACACATGTGCTCAGTCTCAGGGCTGTGTCCTCACACATGTGCTCAATCTCAGGGCTGTGTCCTCACACATGTGCTCAATCTCAGGGGCCATTCACAATTATAACTATTTACTTATTCGTACAAAGCTTACTAATTGTCATCCCCCCCCCCCGATTTTAATACTTTAAAATGGTGATAATTTTCCAGATTGAAAAAACATTGATGTAGCAACTTTATGACACAGTGCATGTGTGGAACATACAGTACTAACCATATTTATCTCCAATAATTATGTTAAAGCTTTGTGTTTTTCTGACAACTGCATGGTGTCATATTGATAATTGTTTTCCATTTTAAAAAATTAATATGTGGGCCTTGACCCCCCCTCCCCCCTACGTTTTGTACAAATAGGGAAATGTCGACAATTGACAACGTCCCCTATAGCCCCCAAAAATGTCTATGTACTAAATTAGGATTACCTGGCTGTCTGTACACTGGCGGGGCATCAGTACTTGTGTGCTTCAGAGCTGTCCTGTTGTCATACGTCTTCATTACGCTTTAGGTTGACAGCTTCATCAGCTGAAGCCATCTTTATGTGACCATAATGCTTTCACTGGAATCAGGTGCTGACCAATACTTCAATTATTCGCAATAAGTGACAGTGACTATGTGGTTGCCCTACCTTTTAATAATTGTTGCCTGCGTAAAAATGTGAGAAATTGGTTTCAAACAGGGAAATGGGATTAACGGGATTTGTTGGGGGTAATCAGTGATATACCCAGGAAGTGATGGGGTTAGATCATTAATTTAATTCCGGGTTCATTGCATATGAATGTATTGCCAGTGATTTTGAGACGGTACCCCGTTTTAGCAATTTTTTGCTTCCTAGAAAATTATTTATGAACACGGATATGTCCATATATGAGGACTACGGAGCTTATGCTGTGCCCAGATTACAATTTCTAGTTGCTGGTTGGCAGTGTAGGAAGAATCCCTGGTGTACGAAGACAGAATGTGGTTTGTTTGGGGACAAATAATGGGAACATATTCCATGCTGATTTTTTGAAAACCAAACACAATTTGACGAAAATGCTACTGCAGGTCAATGACAAGACAACAATTAAAAGATATAGTTTTTAATACAAAAATATTGTAATTTTGTGCACAGTATGGAATTGTCTGACTTGTAGCATTGATTTCAATGGGAAATACAGTAGTGATTTGTACCTTGGTCAAAGCGTGGGACGACCCAGGAATTCTAACTGTGTACATCAAGGAATTTGTATAAACCCAAAGGTAAGAAACGCCTCTGCTGAGCCGCCTAGTGGCAACTAATTGGGTCTAATCTAGACCAAGAAAGCTGCTTGTTAGTGACACGTTTGTATCATAATTGTTGGTTTTTCTGACATGTAGGAAGTGTGAATTAATGTCAGAGAATCCAGCATTTGGCAGTTAATTGACGGTTGTTGTGGCGTATGCCTTCACAGACTCATCTTCCCGGCCTTACAGATAGTGAATTATTCCTTTGATTTGTTGGCGTCATTATTAATGTTCACACTAGGCGGTGTTTTAAATAGTGTTGTCCTTTATTGGTGCTAGACTACATGTTTGTTTCTGCCACACCACTGCTGCTTGGTTGGTAGATGTGTTCATTCAGGCACACAACTGCTGTGGCACTTTGGACGAGTTCTTTCAAAATCACAACTGCTGTAGCACTTTGGACGAATTCTTTCAAAATCACAACTGCTGTGGCACATTGGACGAGTTCTTTCAAAATCAAAACTGCTGTGGCACATTGGACGAGTTCTTTCAAAATCACAACTGCTATGGCACTTTGGACGAGTTCTTTCAAAATCACAACTGCTGTGGCACTTTGGACGAGTTCTTTCAAAATCACAACGGGAAGTACGTTGTCTGGAAATGCAATGATTGATGATGACATCTCTGCCCATCTTGGAAAGGCAAGTGGTTCTTTTGGCAGACTAACCAAGCACCTTTAGAATGAATGTGGCGTGTGCCGTGTGAAGCATCTACCCCATACTGATGACATATCAGACGACTAGAATAGTTTCACATGCGCTGTCTATGACGGAATCGAGTTCCACATGAAACGAACACAACTCCGATGGTCTGGTCACCTGGTCTGTATGACTGATGACCGCATACCCAAGGTGCTGTCCTATGGCCAACTGAAAACCGGTTGCCGAACAAGAGGCGGCCAAAGAAAAAGATACAAAGACGTGCTAAAGTCAAAACTGAAGTCCTGCTCCATCCCTCTTGACACATGGGAAACGACTGCAACAAACCGCCCTCTGGCGTCCCACTTGCCACACCCATCTACAGGACTTCGAGCAGAAAGAACTATAAATAATCAAAGACCGAAGAACACAGAGGAAGAACGGTGAACCTCTGCAAGGACCTGCGTCCACCTATGACTGCACTGTGGACGCATCGGCTTGCACAATCACCAGAGAAACCACAACTGACTCGGGACGAGATCCGTCATTCGACGACTCACTCCATATACACTAACATTTGTTTCTGTAGACATTAAGGTAACTGTTTAACACTAGTGGTGTCATTTGGTTGTTGGTGTAGCACAACGGAAAAGTGGTGCCAACTGTTTAACACAAGATGGCGACATTTTTCAGTTGTTCCACACCAGTCAAATTATAATAATTATGGATCCTGCTGATTAATAAAGGGGCTGTATGCTAATTAGGCCATGTGCGCTTAATAGGTCGAATACAGTATTTCAGCTGTATCCTTGAACATCAATTCATGAATCTCTAGGGGATTAGACTGTTTGATCTTACTGTCAAACAAACCAAACCATTATTTCAATACATTGTATAACAATAAGAAACCATGTAAGAAAAACACAAACCTATGTGCACTGCTTTTTTTCGAGATGTAATGTTTCTGTTTAGCTGAACCCTTTTACAGAGCTGCATTATTTGTAATCATCTTTCAGTAAAATGCAATTTGTTATGGTCTTTTTGCTTTATAAAATAATTTGTATTGTTTTCTTTAAAATTTACATCTAAGCTGCAAGCTCATCAAGTCATAAAAACAATGACTACCCAGTAACTGGATATATTCATTCATTCATACAAAGAAGCACATAGGTCATGCAACAGTTTGTAAGACAAACCTGGAACAAAACTGGCTGCAAGTATACTAAAGCATATATCAACCACAGTTTTTACAAGACTGGGTGGAAAGTTTGCATAACAGAAAAAGTTGATAATTACATCTTTTGGTGGTTGTCATGATGAGAAATTCGAGGGGGCCACTCAATACATTGCCAGAATATCATCCTTGAGGTTTAACTGACCCCCTATAAACAAGTCTTAGACTTCTATCAAAACAGATACCCTTTTCAAGTTGAATGGATTGAAATATACATCCTTTAACGTGTAAAATATGCATTGTTCCCTGATTTACTTCACTAACATATTTGATTCATAGATTAATGGGACCTCTCAGTTTTTGCACTTTATCGTAAAAACACATTTTGAGATGTCAAAATATATACCCTTTATTACGTGATGTGATTTGATACCCTAAATGTATTGGTTGCACGGAACACAGAAAAGATACCCATAAAGTGTGGAATTTGTCTCAAGGATGGTATACTGGCAATGCATTGCGTGACCCCCGGGCAACTAACTAGCTTACTCATGACCTGACATCTTGCTGATTATCCAGAGTAGCTTTCCATGTGATGGAGGTGATGCTCTTTCTACTCCAGATATAATTTACAGTGCAATTTACCCACCACTATCCTACATAGATTGCCACGGAATTTGTGGATCATGCAAAAATTGAAGTTGCACTGGACACGTTTCATTACTTGACATTTTCAACGATGTTACGGACAACATTTTTAGATGCCAGTTTTTAATTTAACTGCACAAGAATTATAATTTTCATGGGTTTTTATTTTGCTGCAAGAATTGATTGATTTTTTATTTACAAATCATCCATGGTACGTGTGTTGCTGAATTTTGATATATTATATTTTGTTTACATTGATAAAAATGTGTTTGTAAACCAAATGTGTTTTGGTTGATTTTTTCAAGTTAAATTTGCGATGTAAAAAGTGATCGCTTAAGACAGGTTTGAATCTAATCAATTATAATCATGTAATTGGATCCAGTCTTGGTATGTAGTGATTTGTATTGGTATTTTCATGCACTGTTTTGTGCCAGCTGTAGGAGGGGGCATCTCAAGAATACTGTACAAGGAGGTGTATCAATTATGGCTGACAGACTTTTCTGTTCACCTCATTAGTTGAATTTCATAGCTGTCTGCAACCAAATGCTTTGCTCCCAGAATGGCTACGCTTGCATTCACAGCTGTCAAATAAACCTTACAGTATGTCATTTGTATCTGGCGAGTATTTGTGAGTATTTGAATATCAGTGGAGATATTGCTATTGGCCCTGGTGTGTCGACCCTTACAAATGCGTATTTGTACTTTGTCCTACTTGACGTATCAACCAATCAGATGTGTCGCTGCTCATGTATATCTGCAAAAAGTAGTTAATTTAATGCGTAACTAAAATATCATTGTTGTTCTTGGTTGCATCAGTGACTTTGCTGCTGAGTGATTTGATGGGTATTCACATAATCAACATGTCTCACAATGATGAGGTATCCACTTAATTGTAGATCTGGTTATGGCTTCTAACAATACCACTGTGACAAACTGCACGATACTTTCATCTGTCGTTTATCACCAACAGCTCAAATCAGAAAGGTCAAGTTAAATTGGTCTCCCAAATTGGCTACTCAAACACGGCTTGATTGATTTATGATACACCATTCTGGATAGGAGTGGATCATAAATTGTCTTATTGATCTGTTTTTGGTTTCAAAATCTGGATTTCTCTTTACACCTTTTTACAACAAGTGAAAGTGAATCTTACCACAGTCAGGTAAAAGTGAATCTTACCACAGTCAGGTGAAAGTGAATCTTACCACAGTCAGGTGAAAGTGAATCTTACCACAGTCAGGTGGTGGCAACAGAAACTGTTAGAGCAAACAAGTGTTACGTAAAATCTCTTTCACGATTTATATGAAACCACTTTGACATGAAGTGTCACAGCTGCCAAAGAGTTAACTGAAAAAGTATTCAAGATTCAAAATGTCTTTAGTTGAGCCATAACATAGAGACTATATTCCACGTGTGGGAACGTTTTACATAATGTTGCAATGATTAATAAATCAAGTTATTCAAATAATATAACATATAGCTTGAATTATCTTAAACTAAAATTAAATATTGTTTACTTGTTGCTATGGGTCTGTGAGCCATGTTTAAGGCCAAGATTGATCACTCATATAGGAGAAATCAGCAACATTTTATATAATATGACAAACAAAGAACTACAAATCTGATCGCAAAACTTGCTGCATCTGTCTGTTTATTGACATGTTTCGATGAGTACCTTGTTAACAATTGGCGCTGTTAAAAAGTTGTATTAACTATTTTAATCTAAGCAAACAAAATTAATGGTCCAAATTATTTTTCAGCTTATCCGAGGTTGACTTCCCCATACACCTGCTGCCCCCTGTCCATGACCCAGGAACTGTGGCCGGGCACACTAGTGCATGCTGGTATAGCATCCCAGAAGGCACTCCTGTCACCGTTGCCATTGGCGACCTGCAGTGCTCCACACTGGCCCGACTGAAGCAACCAGAAGATGCTGGTAAGTGATGGGCAGAAATATGAATGGATCATCAAAAGTAGTTTGTTGATGCTGTGAAACTGGATAAAAACACCAATACTGTAATTAATTTTAATGTAGGCCAAAATCCCCCCAGATAAAAACCCCCAGGCATAATCTCTCCCCATGATTCCCCACGAAAATCCCCTTCCTCACATACATATTGTTATACTTGTATTTTTATCATGGAAATAAGTTGTGCTCTGATGGGTTTATGTACGCCAAAAACAATACAACAACTTATATCTGGTGTATTTTACCTGCATGAATGCATTTTAGAATCTCAAGTGTTGATAAATGCACATCTACCTAATCTAAGCACTTCTTCACCTTTTAATGCAATAAATTCTGTACATTCTAAAAATGTTGTACACCTAAAATGCAAACAACACTTCTAACTTACACAGCAATAAAACATAAAATACTAAAAGAATAAAATAGTAGTCCGTTTTGTGGCCCACATAAGGCATACCACAAAGTTCTACAACATTGGATTTGTCCTTCAGTCCTGTACTCTTCCTGCAGTAGATTTGTCCTTCAGTCCTGTACTCTTCGTGCAGTAGATTTGTCCTTCAGTCCTGTACTCTTCCTGCAGTGGATTTGTCCT
Source organism: Lamellibrachia satsuma (assembly GCA_033239005.1). NCBI lineage: Eukaryota > Metazoa > Annelida > Polychaeta > Sabellida > Siboglinidae > Lamellibrachia > Lamellibrachia satsuma. The sequence continues at coordinate 7,785,404 of BSQZ01000016.1, read as the reverse complement.
TCAGTCCTGTACTCTTCCTGCAGTGGATTTGTACTTCAGTCCTGTACTCTTCCTGCAGTGGATTTGTCCTTCAGTCCTATACTCTTCCTGCAGTGGATTTGTCCTTCAGTCCTGTACTCTTCCTGCAGTGGATTTGTCCTTCAGTCCTGTACTCTTCCTGCAGTGGATTTGTCCTTCAGTCCTGTACTCTTCCTGCAGTGGATTTGTCCTTCAGTCCTGTACTCTTCCTGCAGTGGATGTGTCCTTCAGTCCTGTACTCTTCCTGCAGTGGATTTGTCCTTCAGTCCTGTACTCTTCCTGCAGTGGATGTGTCCTTCAGTCCTGTACTCTTCCTGCAGTGGATTGTCCTTCAGTCCTGTACTCTTCCTGCAGTGGATTTGTCCTTCAGTCCTGTACTCTTCCTGCAGTGGATTTGTCCTTCAGTCCTGTACTCTTCCTGCAGTGGATGTGTCCTTCAGTCCTGTACTCTTCCTGCAGTGGATTTGTCCTTCAGTCCTGTACTCTTCCTGCAGTGGATTTGTCCTTCAGTCCTGTACTCTTCCTGCAGTGGATGTGTCCTTCAGTCCTGTACTCTTCCTGCAGTGGATTTGTCCTTCAGTCCTGTACTCTTCCTGCAGTGGATTTGTCCTTCAGTCCTGTACTCTTCCTGCAGTGGATTTGTCCTTCAGTCCTGTACTCTTCCTGCAGTGGATTTGTCCTTCAGTCCTGTACTCTTCCTGCAGTGGATTTGTCCTTCAGTCCTATACTCTTCCTGCAGTGGATTTGTCCTTCAGTCCTGTACTCTTCCTGCAGTGGATGTGTCCTTCAGTCCTGTACTCTTCCTGCAGTGGATTTGTCCTTCAGTCCTGTACTCTTCCTGCAGTGGATTTGTCCTTCAGTCCTGTACTCTTCCTGCAGTGGATTTGTCCTTCAGTCCTGTACTCTTCCTGCAGTGGATTTGTCCTTCAGTCCTGTACTCTTCCTGCAGTGGATTTGTCCTTCAGTCCTGTACTCTTCCTGCAGTGGATTTGTCCTTCAGTCCTGTACTCTTCCTGCAGTGGATTTGTCCTTCAGTCCTGTACTCTTCCTGCAGTGGATTTGTCCTTCAGTCCTGTACTCTTCCTACATCTCTACTATCCACCCTCTGCCATTTCTCTTTCCGGTGTGCATTTCAGGGAACTTTTGTTTTTATCACCACAAGACAAATAAAAGGACAGAAATCCACACCTATCAAATGCTTGATTATGCCTACGCAATATGGTGAACTATGACATTAGGGAGTTTTTCAGCTGCATGCAGTGCAGTGTGATTTAGAAAATTAGACTTGTTAAAAATGTGTGTACATGCGTGCATTTGCATTCGTGTGTGCGTTTGAACAAGATTCGTGCTGATTAAACGAGATTTGTCATCCAAACTAACAGGCTTCACATGTCAAGTAGACAAGCCCAATATTTTTTTAATTTGTGTATGACCAACCTTGTGCCCCCGTCAACAGATTTAGTGAATTTGACATACATAAATTTGAAACAATATGGTGGGTGAATTTTTTTTTAAATAAAACATTTTGATCAGGAAAATTTACTATTTAATGACTTTGAAATTTGTCCCACATGCAAAATTAATTGAATTTCTAGTAGATGGATAACAATATCATCCATCAGTAACTGTAGTATCCATTGCACATATATGCAAAATTTGTTTTGAGCAACAAACCACAGAGAGTGATAATGAAATGCCAGAATTCAGCTTCTAGGATGTGACAAATATCATAAGCCAGTTTTATGATTTTTAGAAAATTCCTGGAAATAAAATTGTGGTCTGACACCACTGCTTCTGTAGACCTATTCTATTTGTCTCTCCACAGAGATGTGATAGTGGAGGGTCTGGAGTGGTACAAACAGAACAGAATGGGAGAGGTGTGAAAACCCCTTATATCATTGAGAATTTATTGTATAGTATTTTTGTGTATCACAGACAGGATGTACACATTTGTAATGTAATTTATTTTTATGCTGTGTAACTGAAAGTGAAAATAACTCATTTGTAGTATATGATAGCAGAATTGACAGATATTTTGCCATATTTGTGGCCGTGTGATTAGCCCTTTCCATCTGTGGATAACCAGACATATTAAAACCCTCCGGACAAAACCCCCTCCGAGCAAAACCACTTCCAGACAAACCCCCTCACTTTAATATAAATGTGGACAGTAGTCACAGAACGCTTTCTGGAGATCAGTATGGTTTTAGACCTAACATTGAAACAAATATGTAGCACTTGAGCTAATAGATTGTTATGTCCCGGATTCCCATTTGTGACATACCCTGCTAGCGGAGAGATCAGGAGGACCTCTCTGGGCTGTTTTATTTATCCCAGAGATGCTCAGCCCATCTCTGATACAAAGAGAATGACTACTCTCTCTACAAGACAGAATAGAGAGACAAACAGAATACCCAGTAGGGCTTATTTGACAGGAAGGAGAAGTGATTTACCTTCTACATGTCCGTCTCTGATGTATCATTACATTTTATGACTTCTGATATGGCAGGCTTCATTTCTGGTGCACTTGTAAGAGCTCTGTAGTTATTGTCTGCAGAGCACCTCCTTCCAGATACGGTTGTCAGTTAGATAGGTGCTTATCTGCAAAAGGGCAAATGTGACTGACTGAAGCAGGTGGTTGTGGGCTTGGCTGCAGATTTGCCTGAATAGTTGTGTATTGGGTAAGGGTGTACAACACACAAAGCATATTGCTAAGTTAAATTGTGTTTATTCAGTTCTTTTGTAAAAAATTTCTTGTTTCTTTTGATACAGTGGCCTCAACTACAAGAACCCCCAATGTAAGGAACATCCGCATTAAAAGAAACAACTTTGAAATCCCTATTCTGGCCTATACTATTATGCGCAGAAGACGCCGCACTCACATATTCAGCTGTTTAAGTGCCTGTGGATAAAAGAATAAGTCACATTTTGACCAACTCCTGGCGTGGTACTTAGGGGTGGTCGCATAAGTTTGCAAAATCCCAAAACCATGTAGCATTACGTATTGGTGGCTGGTGGTTTGGTCGTCCCCATGTTTCATGGGACAAATGAATTCCAGCAGCAGTGGTGCCACACGACAAGTGAAACTGGTATAAAAGGAAATTGACATTAATTGTGTCAGAACTGGACAGATTCGTTATTGTGTCAGAACTTGGCAGCCATGTCATGTTGAAGCTGTGTATAACATTGTCATCTTATTTGCCTTTCAGGTGTTTTTGTGAGTGTTTTGTGTTAATACATTTTATATGAAAGTTTGATTAAATATTGAAATCTCTTACTCTGGTTTATAGTTATGGTTTCATACCGATGATCTACATCGATTGGAGGCTGGCGACTATTGGCTGTGCTTTTAGATTGGCAATATGCATGGTATCTTATGTCCCCAGGGGCGGATCTAGCCTTGTTGGTAAGGGGGGTCTCAGTCAGTTATAGTCATATGTTGTTCTCCTTACGAACCGGGGGGGGGGGGGGACAACACGTTTCATTCTATTCATAATATTAGCCTGCTGCTAATACTGCAGTGTTTACATTGACACTAGTTCCCATGTAGACCTGTGTATATTGTCCTTTATCGTAATATTTGCCACAGACACAGGGAGACCCCCCACCATGGCCTAGGGGGGTCTTCACACCCCTAAGACCCCCACTGGATCTGCTGCTGGTCCCACATCATGTATTGTGAGTGTGGGGGGGTGGCCTGGACCAATACTAAATAGTATACGTTTTTCTGGATTTTTAGAGTTTATGCGACGACCCCTTATTGCGAGAGTCCACTGTATGTGTTTTTCTAACTAATTTCAGAAAGCCTCTTCAACACCATAGAGTGAATATACATTATATTAAAGAACAAAGTATACTTTCAAACACAACTATATAATTTTTTAAGCAATCAGTACCTGTTTCTGTATGTGCATTGTTTGATGATGGATCGTTTGTGACAAGAACTTTTGTTTCAAAACCTTTTTGTTAGCAATGTATCACATCAATTCCATTGTAAAGATAGACATGTATGTAAGCCAAAAATCCACTAGTCCCAAAGGCAACCTATGTCATGTTAATGTAACTATATACCTCTTGACAACCATTATAGCATTAGAGGTCTCAAGTCTCAAGTACCGTAAATTCTGTATTTGTAGCCGCGGCTTCAATTACAATAGTGTGTAGCCGAATTGATGATGATGACCGCAAAGTTGGGGTGCGGCTTTAAATACAGTAATTTGCCGAAAAAATGCAAAAGTTGGCTCATTGGGTTGTCAGTAGTAACGGCTATTAGTGCGAAAAATAGCGGTTTATAATCAGTAAAAAAACGAAGTCAGATGCATCAATAAAACTTTGTATTACAATTGCCACTGGTGCATCACAAATAATTACATAAAAACCAGTGTCCGCAGTGTTCAAAAACTATGATCAAACATGTCAAAGTTAAATTCCTTCAAAATCACTTTAGTCGTCGCTGTCGAAGAACGCTGCCGGTATACCGGCATGTCGGCATCATCCCAAGTATCCGTGTCTGATTACGAGTCGTCGGCTGACCATGGCCGCCGCATGCACCGGCAAAAATCTTCGAACATGATGTCGCCCGTTCCATTGTTGGAGATGCGGCACTTCTTGTAGCTGTATTCAATCATGGCAGATGGAATCGCACCCCACGCCTTCACGAGCCATTGTACAAGAATCTCCTTGGCCGGCGCACGATGGCGGCCACCGGGAGTGAGCGCCATGAATCATCCAATGCGCCCACAAGTGTCGCATCTGCTGCTTGAATGGGCGATTGATGCTAACGTCACACGGCTGTACTGGCGGCGTCAGACCGCCGGGGATTACAACATCGATGTCGCGCATGGTTTCAGGTTTTGATGTTTTAAGTTGCGTTACTTTTATTTTATGAGGAGTTCCAAGCTTGCTGGCTTCGTCCCATTGTCAAAGCAACACCACTACCAGTGCCTCGTTGGAGTTAATTACATTTACTCTGGTACAAGATACGGTGTTATAATCCCACGCACCTGGTATTCTATGCAAGTGGCCCCGTTAACGCGTGCCAGTAAACTGTCTGCGAACTAGACCAATCTGTCAATCAGTAGTTCTGAGAATAACGGTCACGCCTTGCCGATTATGTAATCAACATGCATCGTCATTCGTTGGAGACAATTGCATTTACAACATACTGTTTTATAATCCCTGAAAAGTTGTGTGAAGTCAGCAGTGCACAACCCCAGAAACAACTCGAGAGTAAATAAACAATGACCAGGCTTGTTGAATTGAATGCGCTAACATTTGATCAAATGCTTGTGAGTACCAGGGCAGTAGGCCAACGATGACGCAACAACAGGAACTTTCCAAGAAATAGGTAAAACCACACCTTCCGTTCTCGCCAGCTGCAGCCGGCTGATCGAGATGTCCAATTATTACATAGTTACCGGCTGTCACTCAAACACCTTTGAAGTTGAAACAGCTGGCACAACAACAGACAGACCCCGGATAGTCTTTTTAATCTGCTGCAATACATGCAACGTTATACATGGGTCTACATAAAACGTCATACAAACAAAACTTCTCAACATATTTGAATAATTTGAGCTTTATTGTATAGCCAACATATATAGCTACATTTCTTCCACTGGGTGTATGGGCATTCAGCCACCCAGTTATTATCTGGTAGCACGGTGATATTTGTTCATCTTTGTTTTCCGTTTTGACGAAATTCACATAGTAATATTCCCATGATTATATAATGTGATGTATTTATTATCATTGCATTACATTAGAGACTCTTTTAACAATAAAATTAGACCTCATTCATTCGTTTATGATAATTATTAGCAAAGTTATAACTTTTTTGCGGAACCCATCTACATTGTTCCTAATTGTGTGCGCTACGGAAATTCGTCACACGAAGCGCGTTAAAACGGTCTTGGCTCAAAGTCCGGGTGCGGCTTTAAATAAGGTTTTTGCCTGCAACAAACGGTGCGGAGGAAAGTCGGGGTTTATGTCAAAAGTCGGGGTGCGGCTTTAATTAGGGGTGCGGCTACAAATACAGAATTTACGGTAGTTATACTCCAAACAGCCCAATCTTGAGCTAACGCAGGAGTTTGGACCAACGGCTTTTAGTGTCTCTTCCAAAAGGCAAAGTGGGGTGAACGAAATTGCCCAAGCTTCAAAACGGTGGAGGTGGAATCGAACCACCGTCTTCTCGATCCACAGGCGGGTGCTCTAACCATTAGACCACCGCTCCCCTCTAATCAATTAATGGCTATTAAGTGACTAATTAAATAACTATGTGTGACTAACCAGACATTATTTCTCCTTAATGCACTATTTGGTCAGTAAGGTCGTAATGGAATCACTCAGATTAGCCATAAAGGGATTAAATGATGCAAGGAAGTTATGAGTTGGGCTGAGCTGTGTCACAACGTCACACTGGTTCCTAAATCTAACCTAACATCGCTCACTAAATGGTCAGATGTTGGCCATAAATGTATCAATGAAAGCAATATCAGTCGCCATTTAAGAGAGGCTGGTATTTAATTTGCAATTGGCAATAGTGCTAGAAATGGGTACAATACTTCAGTAAATGTCTCAAAAGTATGTAAATATTAAGCCCACATCAAAACATTGATGCTTGATCCTGAACAAACCCAATATCATATATCAATGTCAGTGTCAGCCCCCCCACATGAAATAATTACATTGAATTGTTGATAACCTTGAAAATGTCCTCGTCCTTCATGCTGTAACCATGACAACACAAAACTGCCTGCATGCAAAGTCAGCACCCTTATGAACTGTGATCGCAGAATAAATTTTTTTAATACATGTTACAGTGCTAAATCTTTTATTTTTATGTTATACAAAATCAGTATTCTTTGCATGTACATTGAAGTATTCTCGTGCATCTTTACACATGGATCCTAACATTGATTGTGTCAAACGGCATGACAATTATGCGCAACAGAGCAATAACTCCGAGTGTGCCACATATTTATTTTATCTTCGAAAATGGTCGCTAAGTGTCTTGTCTTTCTCTCCAATCACCAATAGCACTTTCAGAGTTATTGCAATGATACATACAATAATTTTCTTGAAAAGATTTTGCATTTTTATTGTCAAGCTTAAAGTGCAATTTTCTCAATTTCATTCCAGTGGCACGAGTTATTGCATAGATGTGCACAAGTGAAAGTGGGAATTATGGTTCTCCATTATTTTCTCTCAGCGCTGTCAGCTGTTGTAAGTTGTTTTTACTGACAAGACACTTCTGTTGTGCTGCTGTGGAAAATATGTGAATCATTACAAATCTAACATCACTGTGGATATAAAATACACCTCACCAATTTTATTAATAAATTATTCCTTATTAATAATAATTATCATATTTGGCATAAATTAATTAATTAATAATTAATTAATTTGGGAGCAGAAGAACTGTTTATACGTTCTCTTTTTAATCAGTAATATTTGAAATTGCTTACATTTTTATGTCGCCGTTTCAATAGTGTTCTGTCTGCTGTCGTGCTTTAATTAGCCACAGAATGCTAGAAGATGGTTTGTCTTTGATCACCCTTCATGTGTCGCCTTGCATGCAGTGAGTAATTTGACCACTGCCTGACCACTCCCGAGTTATGGGTGCCATTTAGGCTATTACCTGCAGGTGAGTTCGTCATGCCTACAGGTTGCTCAACAACTCGTCACTTGCGGTTGTTATTGATTTTTCCCGGTAGTACAGTCCGTCGTGTCATCTTGTGCCATCCTTTGTCAAGCCTATCTGTCGTTTCTCTTGTCACCTGTCATTGTTTGTGAGGCACATCCATGTGTAGAACACTTCCGTTTTCAGACACAAAGGTCACATGATATCAATTATTTATTGTTTTGTTATATCATTTCATCACTATATATGGACAGGAGGAATATCGTATGAAGAAGAGTTACTATTAGAGTTGGTCACCACAGATTTGATTTGCTGATATAGCATTATTTATGTAGCAGATTTGACTAAAAATTTCATACCTCCAAATGACTATCACAAAATTCTTTATATTATATGATTTTCAAAGGCATAGATCAAACTAGTGAGATTCAAATTATTACAAAATACCAACAAAATAGTAAGTCACAACGGTTTGATGTGAGAGTCAGAATTCCATCATTGTCATAAAATATTATATATATATATATATATATATATATACTTTGCCAACAGGCTAGCTGCATATATATATATATATATATATATATATATATATATATATATATATATATATATATATATATATATATATATATATATATATGCAGTGGCTATGAATGAATGAACAAACTGACAAACAAATTAATCACTTTATTTCAGAATATGACATTCCTGATATATAATAACAGAAAAAATACAAGTACCTGGTAATACTGAATTAATAGTTATTTTGTAATTAATTAATAGTTGTCACATCGGAATGAATGTTGATATTATGATGGCTAACTCAGAGGATATACCAAATATTGTACTAAACATAACATACATTCTTTAATTCTTATTTATTTTTGGTTTTAAGTAAACAAAACATTATTCTGAATCAATTAGATGTTTTTAAAGTTGATGTATCAATATACTGTTATAGACTATTATGTCTGCCCTGCCGCCAGAGTGGTTTTATGTCTACTAAGGCAGTAATTTCTGTTAAGTTCATAATGTTGTGTTGCAGTGCTAAACATCAGTACTTCAGCCCAGTTGGCCATTCGGATGAATCCCAACTTTATTCCCCCCAAGATGGACACAACGTCATCCATCGAGTACTTCCCCTACTTCTCCGGTCACTACCTCGCTGTGGCTGCAAGCTTGACCGGGGGTAATGTCATGTTCGCCTTTGTCAAGATGCTGCAGCAATGGACACATGAACTAGGTAGGTGCCGCCACCTAGCAGACGGACAGGTGGTATGTTGTGTGCGGATAGTTTGATTTGTTTACATATCTATGGTTGTGGATGTAAACACTGATGTTTAGATAGCAGTGTCAGTAATTTTTTGCAGAGTTCTTGGGAAGTTTGTACAAAATGATCTGTACAAACACTGTAATGCTTTCATCATAGGATGTCCAACTACACCATGGGATTTTATCTAGAACAATCTACACAATGTCATATAACAAAAATAGTTTTCAGTGTCCCATTGCATTATGTGATTATGTATACAGAAATAATTATAGAAATAAAACAGGTTCTTCATTGCATGAGATTTTATATAAAATTTACTGAGCTCTGTTGAACTTTGATATTAGCACAACTAATATGAATGATTTGAGGCAAATGGTCTAGGAGTCTTATGACTTCATCGTGGCTGATTAAATTGATAATATCAACCATTTTGTTTTATCTTTTCTTGCCGCAGTTTTTTACTTCCCATGTTTAATGCTAATGACAATCTTGGGGACACATTAATCTTGTTAATATTTTGCGGGGACAGCTGGCAGTTAGCATTCCACTTCTTGTGACATCAAAATAAGTGCAGTTTCCAGATGATCCTAATTTGCAGCTAGCCTGTAGGCAATGTCTGCCTCGAGACTGCATCATATGTACAGTAATGCGTAATTAGTGTAATTAGACATCACAACAGAGTAACTTGCTTTCAAGAATAAACTGTATCTGCTAGTGCTGTTAAACCTGTGTGTTCGTACATCTCGACATCCATGCCTCAAGGGCAGTAGATAGGTCTCTGATGCATTTCTGATAATTCCATTGAATTGAAGTCCAGATGCAGTGTCTAGGCCAAGAGAAATACTTAGCATCTTGTCCAGTTGACTTGTAAAATGGCCTCCTGTTTGGGATATGCTGTTGTGATATGATACTGTAAAATCTTCTCAAGAATAATTTTTTTTAACATGTTTATAAATACTCTTTATCAACATGTATTTTGTTTATTTATTATAATTATTTAATTATTCATTCACCTATGAATGGGCTCAGACGTATGGTGGTTTATATATATATATATGTATATATATATATATATATATATATATATATATATATATATATATATATATATATATATATATAATAATAGTAAAGAATATCTTGGGGTGCATCATGTTGATTTTAATGACGATTACCAGAGCATTGCATTTTTCGTCTGCAAAATAATATAATTTCTGCTGACGACAGCAACCACAGCACTGGAAGTTCTTGCTTGTTTCCTAGAAGTCTGGAATAAAATTAATCATGTGCTGTTTCTCTGATTCAATTAATGTGTAGCCTTAGAGGCCACTCACAATAATTTGTGAACATTTACCCTTTCATACAAAGCGTACACATTTTAGGTCTCTCTCCCCAAATTAGCACTTTCAATGTTGATAATTGTCCAGATTAAAAAATATATCAATGTAACAATGTTATGACACAATGCATGTATATAGGACATACATTAATAACCATCAGAATATGTTTTTCCAATAATTATGTTAAAGCTTTGTGGTGTCATAGTTATAACTGTTTTCCATGAAGTTGTGAATTTCCAAGATGACAGTCTGTATTACAGTGCCGCGCGCAGTGTGCTAAAATAATAGTACTTTTGTAGCAGTTGACCACACAGGGTGCATGACGCAACGGTAGTCAAATTTCGCGTGCAACCAACATTAAAAAAAGTATACGGGCCTCCTCTCCCCTCCTGCTTTGTACGAATAGTTCGAAGAACTACATTGTTTTATAAAGAGAAGATTACATGTCCCATTTGTGAAAATTTTTTAGGCAGGTTTTTGGGTGATTTTATGCATTCTTGCTGCCAGGATTGTGTTCAACTACAGTGGTCAGTTACAATGGTCAATTACATAGTATTCATCTTGAAAGCTCAATGATAGCACTCTAAATATATTAAATTATATTTACACATACACTGTAATTTACATTGTAATGAATTGCAAATTAGCTGCGGACACATTTTAGGGTATTCTCGTGGCCAAACTGTCCTGCATTTACTATGATTTGTTTGTGCAAAGACACTGGTTATAACACATCTTTCTCCCCAACAGAATGAAAAATGTGGCCATCATAGATATTTGCCCTAGTAAACAACATAAATGGAAACGTGCCTTTAGAAAAATCTACGTAAAATCAATCTGAGAAAGCAGACAAAAATAAATGTTGTGTCATTTGTTTGCTAAGGTAGCCACTTTGTACGAACAATTTTCGTCTGGCTTATGTAATTTGTACACTTTCAATGGTATTGTTTTATGGTACAGTCAAGACAAATTAATGTGATCAACATTGACATTTCATTGTTGCCTACAGAATGTCGTCTACGAATTGAATCACAGAGATGCAGATTTGATTGTGTTTGTGGCGACCGTTTTAGTTAATCTAGTCTCGCTGTCAGTTGACATGTATGGCATTAGCACTACAGATAAATTGGTGTGGTAAATCATAGTGATAGCAAGACAAAGGGTTGATTATGTGCTTGAAAAAAATCACAGTTGAAATAATGCTGCAAAACAGAGATTTATGAGTACAAATTTTACAGTCGCACATATGTGGGGTGTAATTGATGAATGAGTCGGTCTGAGGGCGCACACAAGCACGCACGCACACACACACACGCACACACACATTCACTCACAATGAAAATGGAATAAGTAACAAAGCACTGTATTATTGTAGGTCTTGGAGTTCCAAAGACGAAAATATGGGAAGTGCTGCAGAATGTGGGACAGGACTACGGAACGACAGACTTGAACATCCTTCCTACGATCTTTGGTGAGCGTCACAATCCATCACAGAAGGCAGCCGTCACGAATATCACCCCCATCAATACGAACTTAGGCAGTGTCTACCACGCCCTTTGTCGAGGCATCATCACGAACTTACACAATATGATGTCACAGAACTTCCTGCTTGCTGCGGGAGTGAAGAGGATTGTGGGTAGTGGCACTGCCATCATCAAAAACTCAATATTGTCGACCGAGATTGAAGCGCTTTACAAATTGCCGTTGGTTCTTTCTGAGGGCTCTGACGCTGATGCTGCTGTCGGGGCAGCATTAGCACTGTTGCTATAACAATGTGTACGAAGTTTGTATGAATGAGACAAACACTCAATTTCTATACCTTGTACGATGCATAACTTGTGAGTCTAGCAATTTCTGATTTTTAAGGCAGGCATATGATTTTATATCTTAGTTTCTTAATTCCATGATTTTGTGCATACCAAATTGATCTATTAAGCATACATGCCCTAAGTACCATACACCTCTTTTTTCAATCAGCAGGATCCATAATTATTGTAATTTGACTAGGGTGGAACAACTTAAAAGTGTCGCCATCTGGTGTTAAACAGTTGGAACCACTTTTCAATTGTTCTACACTAGTCACCAAATGACACCACTAGTGTTAAACAGTTACCTTATTTTCTAGAGAAATTTTTTTTAAAGTAACTTATAAGTACAGATTCCTTGACATTTTTCCATGGCCCAATTTTGCTGTATGCTTATTAGGTAGAATACGGTACATGTAATTCCGTCCGTGCCAACTCTCATGATTCACCCATAACTCTAATGGGTTTTCTGAAATTTTATAGTCTTATGGGCTTGCACAGGAGGCATTCATATTCTGGTTTTGTGCATCTTTAGCAAAGCTTTTTTGTATTTGTCAAATGGCAGCGAATAACAGCTGATCAATTCAAAACACATCCGAAGAGCATCTCTTACAAATACTCTATATGTGTGCAACCAACTGTGCCAAAGTCTCGTGAGATCCAATCAATATATCCCAGTTTGCACACTGAGCTCCTTTTGAGCATACGCTGCAAATAAGTGGGTTTGTTTGTGGGTCTTAAGGATTTCTCTTAGCAGACATACAGGTGTGCACCACTCAGGGTTGACACATATGTATTTCTATCTGTGAAGTGATTCTGTTCAATGAGAGGTTGACATGCTAATCAACATAAAATGTATAATTTTATTTAAGGATGTAGGAGAATACTGGCAGATTCTTACAATCAGTCGGGTCTTTGTAATATTTATGAAGTCATATCAAGTGTGACCAAGAGAAGGATGGATGTATTAGTTAAAATGTCATCGTTCCTTGTCTGATGATCAGGATAGTTGACACCCCCACATTTTCTCTAAGTCAAGACCTAGGCAGAATACTTTGACCTTTTTCTAATCTTATCATGACTGATGTTTCTGCCACTATTTTTATTTTAGTTCAAGTTTCACCATTGGCCATTTGTTACTTTTAGCACTGAATGATAGGACACACATTTCAGTTGTCGCCACAGGTGATATGACCTTTTATACACTGCAGACCCTCACGACTGTAGCATCTTTGTCCGATTGTCATGTTCTTTATTAAAATGTAGAGCAAACATAAAACACTGTAAATAAGGTTTCATAAAAATATGTAGCAGAATATTTCTATTTTATTAAAAGAACGAATCCCTTTCCACATCCCAAATTCCCTTTTTTGTTTTGATGGAGAAACAGGACTTTTTCGTATTTATGAGGTATAACTTACAAAAATAGCTTGATTACACATGTGTAGAGAGTCCAGATGATGTCTGATAGTGTGAGGAGGAACATTAAAATGCTCCGACACAGATGTCGTGTGTGTTCGTGCACGTGCGCGCGTGCGTGTGTTGTCATGTTGTTTCTTGTGAATTGCCTGTCATCCATAACTGATATTGCTGATAAAGTACACATATTATGAATGATTTTTAATGCAGCTCTTTGCAAGTGTAAATCAGATTTCTCTTTGATAATTCCTGTCACCCACAATATGCCTTAGTCAGACCATTGCTTACATGGCTGCTAGTCAGGTCAGGTTCTCAGCATTTTGCTGTGTGTACAAACCAGTGGCTTTGTAAAAGTTACTCGTACATCTTATGAATATCTGTCCTCTGAATCCAGTCAGAATTTTTAACTGCTAATTTCTGCCAACTTTAAAGGTGCAATATCTGATCGGTTTTTTTTTTAATAAAAATTGTGTTATACAGCATCAACTATAACTATTCTAACATCTTAAGTGCCCTTGCTGTTCAGTTCATTCACAAACAGCTGTTGGAAATGTCCAATAGTTGTTGACAAAGTTTACAGGATCACGTGATGGACATATCCTGTAAAATTATGTTCCCTACTTGCACACAATGGAAAGATATCTGTCCAAAAACTTTCAAATTAAACAAATACTGTATTCAACCCAATGAGCGTACAGTACACTTGAAAAAAAACTGGACCATGACCACAGAAAAATGTCAAGGAATCTTTTCTTAAGAGTACACCAAAATGTCTTTCTCTAAACAATAAAGTAACTGTTTGACACTAGTGGTGTCATTTGGTGACTAGTGTAGAACAACTGAAAAGTGGTGCCAACTGTTTAACACCAGATGGCGACACTTCAGTTGTTCTGCAAATCAAATTACAATAATCATGAAACCTGCTGATTAAAAAAGGTGGTATACGCTAATTAGGGCAAGTACGCTTAATAGGTCGAATACGATAATTATATTGAACAATTGTGGTTCATTAAAACACATTTAGGCAGATGCTTGAATAGACATATGCTGTTTTTTAACAAAAATGATCAGAATTTGCACCTTTCAAATGTAATGCACACAGTGGAATGATGGCCATTGTGAAATTTAACGTTGTGGCCAACTATTATATTAAATCAGCTCTATGGAGATAAAAAATATTTCACAATGCTTTCATTTAATACCTTGTCATAATATGTCATGCATTTGATAAAAAGCACCTTCATGTGTTCCAATAATTAACTTATCGGAACAGATATATGTGCTTTTTTAAATCAACAGTTTTCATGAAATGTTGGATGTGCCAATGATGTGATATTTGTGCCACTGTGAAATACTGTAAACATGCTACACTTGCAGGTAAGTATATAATATATATTATATATATATATATACATATATATATTTTATATACTTACCTGCAAGTGTAGCATATATATATATATATACATACAATGGGTTGATTATTGAACTTACCCTGTGTAGCTGTAATTATAAAATCGAGTGTTCCTGTAGTGCTGTTTTTAGTAATAGTTGTTGGTAATGTGTTTTGCATCAAAGCAAGCATTTTATTAAGAAATTTCAGATGTTTCTGGATAATTTTGTCAGGTAGTCAATCACTATTAGGTTTCTAAGATTCAACTACAGTCGTTTGTGTTTTCTGTTGTCGTGTAATGTTCTGTATGATATGTGGATATGTACATATATATAAATTTGTAATTAATGCCATCCATGAGTTATGAGTTTCTGTGGTAATAGTCTCCTTAAATCAATAAGAAGAAGCAGCTAATTGTTCCCCAATACTAAGGCTAAGAGGAGACCAAATAAAAGTGTTTTAAATAGTGAATGGTTATGATGATATTGATGGGAATATGTTCTTCAAACTTAAAGAAGGCCACACAAAGCAGCATAAGTTAAGGAACATTGTAGGTTGGACATGAGAAAGTACGAATTCTCATAGAGGGTTATAAATGAATGGAACAAACTGTCAAATAATTGTGTTAATGCTAGTAGGTAGTATGAATATGTTAAAAATAAAATTGACAGACATTTGATAAGGGTGATAAAATAGTTGGACTCTTGATAAGCCAATGTCTTCCTTGTCTACTTGCCATCTGGAAGTTTTGGATGGCAATCTTGTTAAATCAGAACACACATTCGTTTTTTTTTATTTTGTGAAAAATCAAATATTTAGTACCCACTACATCATGGTAGCACAAATGTGTTATTTTGTTTTAGTGAAATCATTAGACAAAATGATAAATTATTTTTGACCGGATCCTATCAAAATTGTACAAAAATAAAGGCAAAAGTGGTCCAGCTCTGTGGTGTTCTATGACAAAGCTAAATTTAGACTTGTAGTTACCAGATATAATGATCAAAGTAAATTCTTTTGACAAATTCATGTTATCCCCCACATATAGGACTAACGCAATAAAACTCCAACATCAAGAATTTTTTTCAATGTCTTCAATCACAAACTGATGCTAAAATCTAAATGTTTGCCTGTTTTATATACGTTGTGAGTTGTGGTGCCTGGGTGGCAAAAAAAGTTGAATTTTCAGATGTTCTTTGGTGCATTGTCAGAACAGTTGGTTTTAGTCCCATGACATTATTTCTTATCGCTTATAATTATATGATCACCAAAAAACATTGGGTTTATAACACAATATAATTTATAGCAACAAGTATAATTTAATAACTGGGAAAGTGGAAAGGTGGGAGAACGAGTGAGAGATACACTGAATTTAGTACTATTTATTATATCTTGGTTGGTTAAAAATAACATTCATACAAAACGTATTACTGTCATGATGTTTTATCTATTAATCTATTTGTAAATACACGATTTGGTGATCAAACGAAATAATCCAGTTTTTCAATGCATAAATATCGCTTTATTGCAATTATTGACAGACTTATAAATCATCTAATGAAAATCGTTTAAAGGCGCATCACCAATTTGATTTTTTTGCTCGCTTTGTTTCAAATTTATTTTGTGAAAATTCAAACCTACCTAGTATCCACGACATGCTAGCTCGTTTGCTCAACTTTTGTATGTAGTTTTTTTGTGAAATTATCACACAAACTATTAAATTATTTAACTCTGCACATAGAATGTATTGAAATACAAATTAAAATGCTGAAAACTCACAAATTTCAATTTTGGTGAAATCTCATGACTGTCATATGACGAGATGGAGAGAGGATGGAAGTTACGCCCATGACCAGCCTTGACCCCATAAAGGGTTTACCGTTTAACTGACTGCAAATATTACTTAGACTATTCACACATTATATAATATTATTAGGACATCAACGTATCAGATTTGCGATAGGCTAAATCAGTTGAAGATGGAGTTTTAAGTATAACAACAATGGCCCCAACCTGGATTTCAATAGATGGCGAAACTAGCTTAGAAATTATAAACCATGCTGCCATTTAGAACAGCCCTTGGCATAGCATAGATCTTTTTAATGTTGTGTATATCATAATTAGTGGATACATGCGAATGTTTTATATACCAGTGTTACCCACTGTCACCATTCCATTTTGTGTTGGCGTTCCCGTGAAGCGCCAGCAACCAATCAGTGTCATTGTCGAAATGCTGCACTAAACATTTTTTTGCCTGATTTAACTTCAGTCGGACAGTTGTATCAACATAAGGCCATAAAAAATAATATAGATTCCGGTCACCAACAAGTTCAAAAGTGACGCTATGGCGCTGGGTTTTTTTCTACAACATCGCAACGTTTACTTTCCCATGCAACCTAGTCTCAGTTTTATTGTCTTGTAGAAATCATAGTAAGATAAACTATCAAGGATGGTATGTAATGTTAACACTTTTTATTTGGCTTCAGCATGAAACAGTTCACCTTTCACTGTGTTTAGGTCACTCCTGGCAGGTAACGACATGCTTTACCCGCCCAGCTGTTTGGGCACTCGGGTTGAACGGGAGGTGATGCGCTTCTTTGTTGGTTTCTTTCAGTGGTGGGCGGTGACTTTCTGTTGTGTTTGCCATAGACATCACTGAAAGGTTTGTAGTGCGTAGCACCTTGATCGAGCACTGGATCTGGCAGAAACTTCAGATCTTCACCAATTGCTTCGGGGAGGCGTCGAGGCTGGTGAAACGGGCATGCGATGTCTGCACACTTGATGATGCAGAAACTGAAATGGCGCTCCTGTATCTGATTGTCGAAGAATTCCTGCATTCGGCCTTTTTGCAGCAGCTCCTTCTTTGATCCTGATCGACCCTAGCCTAGGGCCTAGATCAAGTCATCAGGAACAGCCATATGCTGTTCCACATCTGTGTCACTTGCGCCAGTGTAAACATCAACCTTTCAGTATCAGCTGAACAAACAGTGCTGAGATCAGTGTCAGCTGAACGAACAGTGCTGAGATCAGCGTCAGCTGTACGAACAGTGCTGAGATCAGTGTCAGCCAGGGTTGAAAAAATCATGATTTTTATGAAAAAAAAATTAAAAAATCGGATTTTTAAAAATTTAAATGGGATTTATTTGATTTTTTGGATTTATTTGATTTTTAAAAAAATCTGGTATATAGATATTTATATAGATGTTTAAATTTGTAAACTCTTTCAAACATGTTCTATTCAAATCGATGTCTTAACAGAGGGTACATGATTTTTGCTTATATAAAGACATTAGACAATGTCCACAAGGCCTCACCCCCGGTAGTTGCATAATCTATCTTGGAAAGGAAAGCATGCTGTGTGTCTGAGGCTGTAGCAGTGCTAATTATTGTTTGCCTATAGGGTGGATTAGCACCTGTCCATGGTTCTGTGTACTCTAAGGGTCTCTAACCAGAATACAAACGTGTACAGTATTAAACAACTGAGTCAACATACTGAATTGGTAACAACTAGCACAAGCTATAAGTGGACTTTAACTCAGAGCTTCTGTGTTGAAAAGATACTTCCTCTTGAAGACAAGTTTGTGTGGCTTCACTACATTCAAAAAGGGAATAGCTCAAACATACACAATGTCATAAAATATTTGACTATCAGGCTATCTGGTGACAATACAGCTACACAAGTGTGCGCACTTTGTGTTTTGTATTAAAAAACATACAAAACTTTGTTGATCTCGATGCTTGTAAACAATTATTTGTGTTAAATTCATATAAATCAGCGATTAAAAAAACGAGAAGTAAAAAAATAATAAATCAATGATTTTTTTTTTGGAGTGATTTAAATCATGATTTAAATCAAACAACCCTGGTGTCAGCTGAACGAACAGTGCTGAGATCAGTGTCACCTGAACGAACAGTGCTGAGAACAGTGTCAGCAACAGTATTCTTGACTTCTAGGTACTTGGAGGCAGTCGCACGCACGTCCGCCACAGATGAGCAATTCTTCAGATCTTCCCTCTCAAGTATAGTTATACTCCAAACAGCCCAATCTTGAGCTAACGCAGGAGTTTGGACCAACGGCTTTTAGTGTCTCTTCCGAAAGACATGGGCAAAGTGGGGTGAACGAAATTGCCCAAGCTTCGAAACGGCGGAGGTGGAATCGAACCACCGTCCTCTCGATCGACAGGCGGGTAACCATTAGACCACCGCTCCCCACACATTCCATAGTTGGTTCTTGTTCACTCCACATCACACCAACAGCTTGGAGTGCCAAATTAAGTATTTAATTTAAACGAACAATATTTGCCAAAGCCAAAGGCAACGACATCTTCAACTTTGGACGTCATTTGTACAGTCTGGCCTGGGTCCATCATGCCAGCTGCCACCGACACTGTCACTGTTTAACTAATAACTGTTACTCACACATCGTGGCAGCAATATTGTTCTTCCAGAATGAAATTGTCGCTGGTATTAAGCAGACCTTTGTCAAATACAGACATCAATGACATGGATGGACTGACCTCAACAAGGCCAGATTTTCTTACTACTTTTGTTCAGCAGCGAATTTGAGCCGAAATTAACATTTTATCAGAATGTCCTTGAAATGTAACGAAACAGACCGCGTACGTCTTGACTCTTGTCGCGCAAACCGACCGACCACGTGACCACAAAAGTCGTGCAAAACACGAGTCTGTTAAATTGGAATTGATTTTGTTTTATAATGTTCATACACGAGACTACAGGTCAAATAAAACACGCCTGAGTCTGAGTCTGGGATTTAACCAGATATACCACACGCATGGTTCAGCTCTGATCCGCCGTGTGACACCACCATCGCTTTTAGTGGGAAAAAACATGGACGCGGGCGTTCTGAGGTGATGCGCGCGGTGACGAGAACCTAGACTATTTTTTTATGGCCTTATCAAACTTTAAAGTTAATTCGAATTGCATCGTATAAACTGATAAAAGTTAGGTCTTATTTTAAGAATTAGCCAAATGCCCCGGACGACATCGTAACGAACTAATTATGTATGCACCCAGAACGCCTACACAGAACGGAGTGGTAACAGTAACCACAAGACCCGAGACCCCGTCTTCTGAGGCCAGACTCTCTTCTCGGCTAGTTCACGAAGGTGAGCGAGAGTGGGATTAGCGAGACTACTCTTCTAGTTGCATAAGCACATTGCACAGATAAATTGACCTTTCTTGGGTGCATTCTTTGTTCACTTTCGACACGCTCTGATTAAACCAACAACTGATAACTGTCATTCGACGTGACGGTAGTCAGACAGCGAGCTGCGTTACAAGCTTTGCGATAGCATTTGTTGCACGAACAAACCGGGCGTGAAAACAACATAACATGGTCACATCGACTATCCACCTAGGCTTGCTGCTCGCAGTCACGACTGTGGCAGACGGCCAGAGTACGACGTCGATCAAGCCCAGCTGCGGACCCGCACCCGGATCCTGCGTCGACGTCCAGTTTTTTTTAGAGTTCTGTGGTCGATTTGCAGGCCCAGATTAAACAACTGGCAGGCGACCTGAGGTCTGTGCGTGCAGAAAACAGCAGGCTGGCAAGTGCCTTGAATGATCTACAAGTTGACAACGGTAAACTAAAAAGGAACTGGCTAACATTACGAAAGCTATGTGTACACTTCGACCAAGGCATTTTTTTAAAGGTGCTTAATCAGTTTTGTTTTTTTATTTTAATTAGTTAATGCTTGTTCAAGCATTTACCGAAGTGAACATCGAAATGCTGAAAATCACGATGTTGTTCCTAGGTGAAATTTCGTAACTTTGTCATGTGATCGGCGAGAGCATGGAAGTCACACCCATAAGCATTGACCCACACAGTGTTTACCATTCTGGATATCCACAATTCCGGTCCTTACCAGATGTAACGACTAAAGTAAATTAGTTCGATGATTTGAAAAAAATAGGCATTTTTTTTATTAAATCGACTGCGGGTGTTATATAAACTATTCACACGATTCATAGTTGGACACCAATGAACCGGATTTGCTATAGGCTAAATCAGTTGAGGAAGCATTTTTAATTTAGAGCAATGCTCAATTAGAGCAATGTACCGAAACGGCCCGTTCAACTGTTACTTCCCGTATGCCTTATCTGCCAATCTGTCTCTTGTGCACAATCTGTATGAATACGCTTTGTGAGTCCACAACTTCAAAAGGTCACACAGGGGCCAAATCGTGTCGACGCGGCGGCGGCGGCGGCGGCGGCGGCGGCGGCGGCGGCGGCGGCGGCGGCGGCGGCGGCGGCGGCGGCGGCGGCGGCGGCGGCGGCGGCAGCTATTAGGCCCATATACTTCTTTCACGATGTTTAAAGGCAACGCCACTGTCCAACACAGTGCTTGTTCGACTTTCATCCAACCAGCCGCTGAAATGACAGAATCACAGTATAGGTGATACCGGGGGTAGTTGTTTCGAAACCCCGGACCGCATGAATAGGCCGTGTAAACACCTGCCAAGCCCAAAGTCCACGGTTAGCTCAGCTAAGATGAGTTCAGTTTAGATTCTACATGCTGAATATTCAATATCTAGGTCGCCGTGTCGAGACATATCGCTTGAGTAAACGCACACACAATTATTGCTGTGCGACACGGAGTTGCGCGACTCATTTAACACAACCATCACGTGTCACTCAACATAATCCTATGTACGAATCATGATTACATCTGGATTATATAATGTGCGAAGTTGACTGTTGTTCTTGTGAATGTGTTCTTTGATTGCATGGTAATTGTTTTTTTGTCCTTTCCTAGTGACCTCAGTACTTATTGCCAATTGTCACTGCAGGCGTTGGAGAAATGTCTGGTCAACCGGTCGTCAATGCGAAGCAGTGTTTGAACATAACTTCGGGTACCATTTTGAAAAATGGCACTTACACGGTAACTGCATTATGATGACCGAGAAAGGTCATCGCTGGTGCGTGCTGAATTTGGCAACGCATCGCGGATCGCTCCATTGCGTCGCCAAATTCAGCACACAATGGCACTTCTCTGCCATCATTGTGAGGCAGCAAAAACAGTAGTTACTGCTACACTTAGCAACAGTAAATTCAACACGATAATGTGTCGTCCCTTGCGCACGCACGCACGCACGCACGCCCCCACGCACGCACGTCCGTTGGAAGGTAGTGATACTAGTATGTTTGCTCGCTTGCTTGTTCGTGCGTTTATAACACGTCTTTGCAATGACGAGCTCTTGAGCTCTTCAAGCATTGACGCCATTGAGTTGACGTTGTGGTATCTGCGGCAAACAAAACATGTGGTTCTTTTTACGCTCTACATTCTGATTTAAATACACAGTGCTGGCGTATTCCAATGTCCATGTCGGATTACTATCTCTTTACGCTTCGTGTATCAGTTGTGATGTTTTACAATCAATACAGTGAATCCGCCCGATTGATTGCTGTATTGAATTGACTAAGCTACAAAATATAACATGGGCCAATCGCGCGTCATTTAACATGGACCAATCGCAGATCATGTGACATGGACCAATCGCGGATCATCTAATATACAACTAATGTCCAGTTAATGTCTTACTGCTTTTTTTGGAATAGTAAATTTACGATGAGTCCGTCCGATTAAAATTCCTGTTCGCTAATACAGGCGTTGTTGGTTTGTGACGGTGGTGAGTGGTGACATGCCTTCGTGCTTCGATTGCTTCCACAGCGATGTGATTTCGTCAAGAAGCGAGACGATACAGTGTTGCGACTCGTGTGGGGTGGCAATATAGGGATGAACCACGTGGGTAACAAGGATGCCTCCTGCCGACGCTGGTTCTTCACTCTGAACGGCCATGAATGCAGTACACCGGGAACTATTGAGGCGGTGTTCTCCACCAATAACAAAGATGATTACAATCTCAGGCAGACCTACGGTAGATTGATGACTTGGCTATTATCTTTGTGTTCGTCCTCTCCTGTTATCATTGTTGCATATAAGATGCAGTGTGTGGACACATTGTATAAAAATGGTGTCGTTGCTTTCGTGGTGCTCACACGTGTAGCTCGTATGTTGGTCTGTCCTCTCAGCTGTAGTTATGGCAGAAACAGACGGTGATGTAACCATGCGTGAACACCTTTTCGCATGGATTACAGATAGCTGGATGCTTTTGCGATGAGTTGAGTTGGTTTTTTTAAATCAATATGCCTGTTTATTGTTTAGAGAACGTAGTGTTTGTGAGACAGGACATCACACCACATCTCTACACATGTATAGCACAAATATCATGTGATTACTGAGTAGAGTTACTATAATTATACTGCTTCTATTAATGAGCAATACTTGGGATTACTTTGGTAATGTACACCTGTTCTTCTTCACTGAACGTTCGGCTTATTATTTTGTCCTTTCACTTTACTTGGGGCGTATGCCGGATTTTTATCGGAAGGGGCCATCCAAGATAGTGGTGTATAACCAGATTATGGGGCAGGCATTTCATGTGTTTTTTATTTACGATTGGGGCATGACCCCGGTTCCCAACTGGTTACGCGTATTACTCGGTCGTTTGTGCAAAGTAAAAGTGACGTGTGTTTTAGTGGACGGTTACTGCCATGGCGTGGCAGCAGGCGGCGTAGTGGTTGCCTGGAACATAGGTGACTGCTCGAGTTCATACCTGTACGACACCGGTACTCCATTCACTGGCTGGAACTCCGTCGATCGCATCGTCGTCGAGGAGGTGTTGGTGGAAGACGCTAGCAAAGTCACTGTCTACTTCTCAACAAACTTACTGGTATTCTCCGAATATTTCGGCCGATTTATTCAGCCTTCGTCGACGGACTGACTTAGCTGCAGGCGTGCCATATGACGCTGGTCAGTGAACGGCAATATAATATGTGTAATGCGATGTTTTCTTGGTTAAATCCGAAATGTGACTCCTACTTGGTATAGCACTGTATTCTGTGTAGGCCTAATGTAAGCTATATGTGTTCGGAGTTTCATTCACGAAACTTCATAAGTGGCTGTATGAGATGATATTGTGTGGGAATAGCTAAGCAAAATGTTTCAGGTGGTTAAAAAGTCATTTTTGTCCACAACTCTTTAATTTCGTCTTCTTAACTCCGGATTTTGTTGACAGTGTGAGTGTTGGTGAACTTCCAACCAACTGTGTCGAAGGTGACTCCATAATAATAATGTGTGTTGTTTTCATAAAAAAGACTGTATCAATGTATGTCTAGCCCCGGTCTCCCCACCCATAGAATCGTGTTATCCTTTTTCAAGACATGTTTTGTTTTAAGTAAGAACTTAAAGTTTTGCGTTGAATGAATAAAACTGTGATTGAAACAATCGTTTACTAATAAATATTGATACAAATCCATTGCATATTATATAGACCATACCCAATGTATTTATAATGAGAATAATGAAAAATGCACAAATAATTTACAATTTGTTTACTCACCTTAAACATGGTATATTGAGCAAACAATATAATTATGATAGATTATTAGCTTCATGAATGATCACAGGGTCAAATTCTCATGGTAGTCTCGCTTAACCGCCTTCGTGAACTCGACGAATAGAGCTGAAAACTATCACCGTCAGAGGCACCACTGATCGGATTAATTAAAAGTAGTTTATGTGTATATTTAATATTACAAACCGTGGCGTATTCAATGGGGACGGGGGAAGGGTCATTAGGCCATCACCCGTTGGCTTAATTTATTTTTATTGTTTTCCGTTGCGCCGCTACAAGGCGAACTAATGGGTCACTAGACTTGTCCTCATTTGGCCTCCCATTTGCGAGGTCCTAGATAGGTCACTGGTGATAAATGTGTTTTGGATAATGGATTTGAGTTATTTATATGACGCGTCTTTATAAAAAATTTAAATGAACCTAAAACTAAAGTGTCCATAGAATCAACACTTATATTGTTTTGTTCGAACCCGTGACCAAAATGTTAGCTCGTGGATGGCCACAGGGCCATACCTGCTCGACCATTAACAATTATTATTAACATGACAATTATTGTTGGGTGTCCAGATAAAGTGCCTCCCTATGCGTTTTTTTCTGAAACCGTGAAACCCCAGTTTTCTCCAAGTTCCACGCGGCAGTAAAGGTTACACGCGGTGGCGTCACCTGGTGGGGCACGGATACTCGAAGCGAAGGTAGCGTTTGGCTGGTTCCAGTGGCAAGTGGACAAGGAAGCCATTTGTTTTTACACATACTCACGCTACTAACAGTTAAACACTCTGTAGATAGGGGAAGGCAGTGTTAAATGAGCCATTTTTCATTCTTTATTTTGATGTCTAGGGCGCAGTCATACTCATAAGTCAAAATTGTTTCACATAAACTATGATTATTAATATATAATTTTATACCAATATAATATACCTAACGTGCATAGATAATTATATCTAGCTGATTCATATAAGTTGGTAAGCTGGCTAAACTAACACTTGGTGTGGGGTAAGTTGAGCCACAGTGTAGCGTAGGTTGCGTGAATGCTTTATTTGTACAATTTACGTAGGCCTTGTACAAAAAAATATTCATAAAATGGATACAACACGTCTCTGGCAAGTCTTCACGCTTAATTAATAAGTCAACACTTAATTAATATAGACATATTGATAAATCGCAACCAGTGTAACTAATTGCTATTATGTTGCCTTGTTGTTATCCGATATACCAATTTGCTCAAAAAAATAATTCCTTGATGTATTTTCGGGTAAACAATACTCGTCTTCGTTCTTCAACTAATGTTATTTTCCGTAAACTAGGCAGATAACCAGGATTGGAAACAATGGTTGATAAAGGCTACTGGTGAAATAATTGTTGATCAAGACTACTGGTGAAACAATGGTTGATTAAGGCTACTGGTGAAACAATGGTTGATCAAGGCTACTGGTGAAAGAATGGTTGATCAAGACTACTGGTGAAACAATGGTTGATCATGGCTACTGGTGAAACAATGGTTGATCAAGGCTACTGGTGAAACAATGGTTGATCAAGACTACTGGTGAAATAATTGTTGATCAAGACTACTGGTGAAACAATGGTTGATCAAGGCTACTGGTGAAACAATGGTTGATCAAGGCTACTGGTGAAACAATGGTTGATCAAGGCTACTGGTGAAACAATGGTTGATCAAGGCTACTGGTGAAACAATGGTTGATCAAGACTACTGGTGAAACAATGGTTGATCAAGGCACCTGGTGAAACAATGGTTGATCAAGGCTACTGGTGAAACAATGGTTGATCAAGGCTACTGGTGAAACAATGGTTGATCAAGACTACTGGTGAAACAATGGTTGATCAAGGCTACTGGTGAAACAATGGTTGATAAAAGCTACTGGTGAAAGAATGGTTGATAAAGGCTACTGGTGAAATAATGGTTGATCAAGGCTACTGGTGAAACAATGGTTGATCAACGCTACTGGTGAAACAATGGTTGATTAAGGCTACTGGTGAAACAATGGTTGATAAAGGCTACTGGTGAAACAATGGTTGATCAAGGCTACTGGTGAAACAATGGTTGATCAAGGCTACTGGTGAAACTATGGTTGATCAATGCTACTGGTGAAAGAATGGTTGATCAAGGCTACTGGTGAAACAATGGTTGATCAAGGCTACTGGTGAAACAATGGTTGATCAAGGCTACTGGTGAAACAATGGTTGATTAAGGCTACTGGTGAAACAATGGTTGATAAAGGCTACTGGTGAAACAATGGTTGATCAAGGCTACTGGTGAAACAATGGTTGATCAAGGCTACTGGTGAAACTATGGTTGATCAAGGCTACTGGTGAAACAATGGTTGATCAAGGCTACTGGTGAAAGAATGGTTGATAAAGGCTACTGGTGAAACAATGGTTGATCAAGGCTACTGGTGAAACAATGGTTGATAAAGGCTACTGGTGAAACAATGGTTGATCAAGGCTACTGGTGAAACAATGGTTGATCAAGGCTACTGGTGAAACAATGGTTGATCAAGACTACTGGTGAAACAATGGTTGATCAAGGCTACTGGTAAAAGGACACCGAACAATTGACACCATCACTTATAGACGAGATCTTTGGCACAATCATCGTCAAAAACATTCTTACAAGATTAAGCCATGCAGGAACAAGCAGGAGGCAGGAACAGAATGTCATAAAGCGATTAATTTTACTCAAACCAGGCAGGGAATTGGATGTCACCATGAAAGCCAACTTTGAGAAAGCATTTGAAAGATCTCCCATGCACTTCAGCAGGCATTGTGGAATCTAGACCAGAGACGAACGCACCAACAGTCACGGGCCAGATACAAACTGAGGGGTGTTAAATTTGGGAGTAATTTTTTCGATAAAAAAACCTTATACACGTGGAGATCAGGAATCTCATGCAAGACGTGGTTGATTGATGTTTAAAGAGTAATTAACATCGTTTCACAAATGATCTTAGAAGTAAATAACACCCAAACGGCTGCCAATGATATATCTAATTGTGGTCTCAGCCTGGGGGTACTTAATGCGTTGTCAGCATACCATCTTTGAAACAAACCTTCTAATACGATGTAAAGGAAGGGGAAAATCCTAAACATGCCCGGCAAGTTAACTGTGCCGTTTTACATGAAGTATCCGTTTACACGTCAAATCTTTTGATTTTACACCACCGGCGGCTATTCCCGAGTTCCCTCCCCCCACCCCACCCCGAAAACACGCCGACTTTTTGCTATGCACTATCTCAGAAACGGGAGTGTTGGATTCACACAGGATGTTATTACGTTAGAAGTGAGTTAATTGAGCAGAAGAATTCAGCGCGCACAGACACACAAAAACACCCATTAATTTAATCGACAAATTGGAAGAAACCCCTTCGGGGGAGGGGATCACCGCACAGCCTTATGCCTCAAACAACAGGAGATTGTCTTCATACAAGGGAGTCTACACGCAACGTGCATATGTGCACGTTATGCAGCCAGTCATGTACCTTAAATGTAAGTTTGTGCACAGCATATATGTTGCGTTGTATGAACGTCAAATATCCTCGTCTTTATAACGTTGAGAATATATATAACGTTGATAACCAGACGTTGGGTTCGGTTGTCGACCTGATTTCAATGTTTTATACCTGCTAACCTCTGAGTAAAAAAATCCAGGAGATGATGTTGACAAAATTGCGAGCGAAGCAAGCCCCCTACTGCGTGGGGTCTGGTATCCCTCTTAACATTTAAAGAATGAATGTTTTGGTTATTCATTTGTAAATGAATTTGAATTAATGTAAATTTTATTCATTATGAATTAAAATCAAACAACTCTGCATAGTACAAAACATGAGGCTTATTATTCAATAATATAACACTTTTGAGTGTTATTACTCCAACAAATATATCTGTATTTAAAAGCAATTTTTAAATTGGTTAAGCATTTGAAAATTCAAATGTTTGGAGGTTGCATTCAAATACAAATGTTTAGATATACATCCTAATGTAAATGCACAGAAACTGTGACGGCTGCATGTGAATGGGCATTTAAATGTATGTGTTTTTTTCAAGCAATTTACTTGAAACTGTGTATACTAATTCACATTACCAGTGTTTTTGATTTGTTCTAAAAAAAATTGCATTAATTTGTATTGCTATAAACCATAAATTATATGCAGTACGAAATAGATACATTGTAAAAAGTACTGTGTTCAAAAATTATAAATCTATGGGAAAGACCTGAGAATATATAAGCTATAAAGTGTGGACATGTTTTTTTAACATTGAACATTGACATTTCATTTAAATAATGCTTGCATGAAAACACTTACATGACATACTATAATAAAATAAGTTTTTCAAAGTAGTATGTTTTTCTTAATTACATGTCAAAATTTGACAGGTATATGTCAATAGTTAAATTGAACTATCAGCTGAAAAAGCCGCAGAAATAAATGGTTTTAGACATTTGAGGCCAGGCTGACTTAGGCCTCTGAGACCAGGCCAGGCTGCCTGTTAGAACAAGCTGACAATTATAGATAATACAGAACAGTTAACGATAATGATGTGCAATTTGCTAAATGTACATGGAGTCTCGTGTTACCGGTCACTGGGGGAATAAACGTACGACAAAGTTTACTTTTTGGAAGAAAAAGGTTTGTAAGACATGTTTTTGAATATAATACAATACTGAACGCTAGGTGGCAGTACTAATCGTAAGTATTTCACTCAATACAATTTTCCTAACCTTTTTTTGCACTCTATCTATTACATAACTGTTAATAGTTTATAATATCGATCTCCTGTGCACATTCTATTAAGTATAACACATTTGACCCCGATCAGAATATTGATGCAGGGTGTGGGGTGGTGGGGGGTGTGGGTGTGGGGGGGGTACCCTTGCCCTTGGTGGGCCTGGCCCTTGCGTGGGCCTGGTTTCATTATCGCTTGAGGAGACGTTTGTTTTTCAATATCAGCTAAAACCAACATTACAAAAATATGACAGTCACTTTAGGTGTATTACAAATAAATACAGGAGCAACAAATATGACAGTCACTTTAGGTGTATTACAAATAAATACAGGAGCAACAATGATACACCAATGATACACCAATGATACAGCTTGCACTCCTGGTAATTGTTTCGTCTTTACGTCTCTATCGGTCTGGGTAATGGAGGCAAGCGTACGCTACATTTGCTAGATCGCAGTGCAGTATGCACACATTTTTGTGGTGCGCTGCTCGTTAACTGCGGTACGAAGGAAACTGTAATAAAACGCGAGCGAAGGGAATTCCCGGCTAAACTGTTCTACAAATCTCTTTTTTTACAGCCTACAATTCCGGGAGATTTCCTTGTTTTCCGGGAGGATGGGAGTTACGTAACAAATCCGGGAGATCCCCGGAAAACCCGGGAGGATTGGCGGGTATAATGTTGTGACAACGTCAAATGTCCACGTCCTTATCTTACTGGTTGCTAGATGTCGTAAAGACGTATTTATGTTGTTTGAAGCCACTACGTATATTCAACTAATGATACACACGTACGAAAGCACACATACACGCACAAATAAATGATTTACCAAGTGTGTTTCATTTAACGTGACAGATGTTCTTTAGCTTTGTAATAAACGTGTTGTTCTTACGGTTCAACCCAAGCTTGACGCGAGTGACTTATTACCAATGCCGTATAATCAATTTTTACACCTGCAAATGTGCACGTGAACTAAATTATTAAACGATCGCTTTTCACGCGAACACGCCACAGACGTCGTTTGCATCATCGCCTTCATCGTACATTGGTCCGCATAGTTATGCTAATTGCCTGCAGCACTGATAGAAGTATAAAAAAAGCACGCGCCCCGGCAGCGTCCGTGTGGGTGGCGGGTTTCGCTGCTGCATCAGCGCTACAGCAGTCGTGCTAGTCAGTAGTGCACAGCCAGCCGTCGAAGCAGGGGGAACGTATCGCTGCGCTCTACACTATCCGGGCTCACGGACTCCGCTATCGCATTCACGGCGCCCTACTGCGGCCAGCTTATCGTGCGTGTGTGCAGTCGATATCCCGCACCTAGATGACCGCTCGCTCGCCCCGACAATAAACCCCCGCGGACCTGAGCAATACTTCGGGCGTTGACCGTACCGTTAACGGCCCGTGGCTGCGGCGAACTTGCACCAAGGTCTACGTGTCAAACTCCGACTGATACACCGGTAAATACAGCAACCACGGGATGGGAACCGGCGTCTGGGCGTTGTAGAGTTTTTTGTCGACATCAACTGTCAAGGTATGTGGTGCTGCATCCTTATGTATTAATAACATGTCGGAGTGTTTTTGCGCGGCGTCTGTGTATAGGCCCTACGTGATTTCATACTCAACGCGGTAGGTCTACAGTAGCTGTGATAATCTGGACTGTAGACCGCCAGGATTATGATGTGGTGATCTATGTTCGTCCACCAGTCCACGTTGCCCCGATTAACTCGGATGTATGCATGGCATTGGATTATACAGGAATAAACACATATGGACTCATGTAAACAATTAGGTTTCGCAATACGGGTTGTGTTATAAATACACAGGTCTACCAATGGTGGAGTTTGCAGCGATGTAAAACGGATTTTTTTATACTGATGGTTTCACCCATAACTAACAGTTCAGTGCTGCCCAATCGATCAACGGAGATATCTGCAGCCCATTGTTAGCAATCTGTTAGTCAGGGTCAATTATCCAGGCACTGAGGTCAATGGGCGACGTATCTGTTCGCTACGTCAGGGGTTCCCAAACTGTGGTCCGCGAACCTCAGGTGGTCTGTGTGATGGTTTGAGGTGGTCCCAGGGGACAACGCATAATCCTTTAACCCATTAGACTCCTCCACATATTGAATTAAGCCTGTGCTGCTTTTCCCCGGGCAAATGACACAGATTCTGAAAATTATATATAATACATTCTGATTTAATAAAAATGCACATCTTCAATTGTACCGATCATTTTTTGCAATACAGTGGGCCTCAATGGCTTTAGCAGCCCCCTGTGTAGGCCTCAAGGAAACAGGTTGGGAACTCCTGCCCTATACATCCACATATCTGGATAAAAGATACTGGATACACGTATATATCATACAGACTGGGGACATTTCTATTCGCCATGTTCACGTTGCTGTAAACAGCCTAGCTACTGGCTTCGTGCATGCATCGAGAGGCTCCAACAATCTTTCCTGCTCCTATCTACACAATAATTAGGTTCCAGGCGCCAACATTGATCTCATTCAAGTACACATATCTCAACTACTTTAACCACTTTCTGCGGCCCCCTCTCGAGTAATGGGTTGTTTCACTTCCCCTCCTCCAGGGCACGACAAAAAGGGGTAACTGTGGAGGTCTAATAACGGCGGGATTCAAATAGCGTACGATACATGTGATCTATGTAGTAGACTGTGGGTGGCCGGGGGCGCCGCTAATCGGGGTAATAAAACCTCGTGCTTCCTTCACGCCGCCAGATGCGGTCGTGCAGTTGTTTTCGCCATTCAAGGGCAACCGCTGCTCGATTTAGGTGCGCGGTGGCGTTGTGGTTAGAACACGGGACTCTCAATCGAGATAATCCGAGTTCTATTCGTCTTGTTGCCGTTTCGAAGTACGGACAAGTTCGTTCACTCCAAGTTACTCCAGTTCAGTCAGCTATAAACATGTATGATTATAGACAGTGGTAGATATACGAGCGAATAATCTTCGCGCAGTAATTGCAGCAAGGCTGAATGCTTCACAGAGAAGTTTAGTTGGCTTTGGATGAACAGGTCTGCCAGTGGTGAAGTTCAACGCGCTTTGAACAGTCCCACGGACTGGATACCGCGTTATACAAGAACGTACATGTGTACGTCTCGTACATGTGTACGTCTCGTTCGTGAGTGCCAACTCTTACGGTAAATCTGATGGAAGTTCTGAAAGGTTACGAGTGTGACATTGTGAGACACTCCTTACGGTTTTGCACGTTTTGAATATGTTTTTGTATTACGAGATGCGGCCCGCGTTTGTCAAAATATGCGAATGCCAGATACGACTCTCGCGAATATGTTAGCTGTGTGCATTCAGCTGCGTCAAAGTCTCGCGAGATCCAATAAATGTATCCAAGTTTGCACGGCGATGTCCTTTTCAGCATGCGTAACGTAGCAGTCGTAGGATAATCATACGGGATCGTTTGCGAGTCTTACGGATTTATGTTATAAGTCTTTCGAGTGTCGAAATGTTGGATCGAACTGTGATATGAGCGCCCAAAGCATGCGGTAGCGGTCCGGTGTTATTCAGTTTCGAAAGACAATTATTTTTTTCCATTGCAATAATACACAATAAAGATAACTTGCGGGGTTACGTCGCGTGCAGTTACATCATCCGGGACAACGATTCTACAGATCACGTGCGGCGTTCGAGAATAAACCGCGACGTCCAGACGCGTAATCGGCTCCCTGTTAATCGGGATAAACCGCCATCGTGAACCACTGGTAGTACTATGAACAATATCTATTCCAACATCTCGACCGCCCAGACGTGTTTTAATGAACCATAATTATTTCATATAATTTGACCGTTATCTGTTTAATTTGATTGTTTCGACTCGAACACCATGTTTACATTGCTCGCTGAGCGAATAGGTCGATATTGATAGACAGATAACAGTAAACTTTTTAAAATGTGGTTCATTAAAAAACGTTTGGGCGGTCAATATGTTAGACTAGACATAGCTTACACTATACGACATGATCTTATGATCAACCACCAGACTTTGTAAATATCGCGTTTTTCCGTTTGTTTGCAGTCTCCAACGGCGTTCCCGTCGACCATGTCGTCTCCTGTCACGATCCTCCCCCTCCTCCTCGTCTTGTGGGTGGCGCCCGGTCTGTCCGTCCACCCGGCCAGCGCGGCCCTTGACCGGATCCGCCGTCTCGAGCACCAGATGAAGCGAGACATGACCTCCCTGGAAGACCGTCTGACGGACGCCTTCACGAAGAAACTGAGTCAACAGAACAACACGAGCTCGCTCTTCCATGTTGAGCGCTTCCTACAGGTTTGTAGTATTCGTATCTATACAAATGGCTGTAACGGTGTCTTCGTATGATTATGGATGATATAAAGTCAAATACATTTGTAAATTGCCCGAAAGAGCCGCCGTCTGCATGGGTAAACTATTCGCTAGGTGGCTGCAGAGTTTCCATCTCCTACCACCAGGTTCGCACGGACTGTGCACCAGCAGGATTGGATTGGGTTGCGTCGGGTCGTTACGAGTAAACCGTGTATGCATCCTATTTGGTGTCAGTCGGTGGAGATAACGATTGTATCCGTTAGTCTTACGTAAGTAAGTAGGCGACATTCCATACGGTTTTGTCCGTTCCGAACAAGCTTTTTGTCTCACAGGATACTGCCCGCGTTTGTCAAATGGCGTGGAATAATAGATCATCTGTTCAAAAAACATTCGATGAGTGACTCTCGCGAATATCGTTGCTATGTGCAGTCACCTGCGACAATTTTTTATGAGATCCTATCAGTAAAATCCCAGTTTGCGTGGCGAATTCCCATTGAGCATACGCGGCAAACCAGCGGAAGTGGATAATCATACGGGTCAGTTTGCTGTCTTGCGGATTTCTACATCCAGTCTTATAGGCGTGCACCACTCAGGATTGGCATTTACGGTAAACAAATGTATATATGCTGCTGATTTTCTACCCGGATTTCTATGTTTATTTACTTATCTTAGTATTATTGGTATACATTGTTATTTTGTAACGTGCAATTCAATAGGCTACCGGTTTTGCAAGGAAGATTTATAGTGGATGTTGGTTTGTAGCGTTATGGATTGTGGTAATGTCTAGTTTCAATTGTTAATTTGATACAGAATTTTAATCGACGCTTTATCGTCGAATTGTTAGACCGGTCGCGATTGGCTGCATGATTGTCACGTGGTGTTCACCAAATCACGTTCTTTCCTAGCGTCTGAGCGGGGATCTCGCCGCGGCTGCCGCAACAGAGGAACGCCGGGAAGATGACATCGGGGAACTTCAACGCCGCCTAGCGAAACAAGAACGAAAACTGCACCGTGTTTACAGCGCCATCAGGCGGTTACAACAAACCGTGAGCAGCGCGACAGGGCAGGTCCAATCAGGGGTGTCCAACAGCAGTCGACGTAAGGTTGGCATAACCCCTCGGCCCTTTGTCTCCAAATACCCCGCAGGTGAGTACGTTAAATTGCGATGTAATTTGTGAATCCGCTGTGTCTACCTCCTTCCAATTTATTCTTCATTTCCTATGATAGACACGATGTGGCCAATAAGGTTGCAGTGCACTTCCTGCAGCTAACTCTGCCTTGCATGCCTCTGTCTTCGGCCACCTGTTTGGTTTCATGTGGGGCGCGATAGCATACAGGTTAGAAGGCCAGACTCTCAATCGAGAGAACCCGGTTTCAAATCCCACTGCGGTCGCTTCGAACCTTTGGCAAGTTTGATCACCCCACGTTGCCATAGTTCACTCAGCTGTATGAATGAGTACCTGGCAATTACAGACAGTGGTGGATATGTGAACGAATAGCCTTCGTGCAACAATTGCAGCGTGGCTGAATACTTCCCAAAGAAGTTGAGATGGCCTTGGAATGAACAGGTCTGCCAGGGGGTGAAGTGTAAAGCGCTTTGAGCAGTCTTATGGACCGGATACCGCGCTATATAAGAACGTACCTTTATTGTTTACTACTGTTCACGTTTCGACAGTTTTTCACCGTTTTGTGTTCAGGCGATCCATCTTCCATTTGTCTTCAGGCGTCCATGTTAGAATCATCAGGCAGTGGCTGTCTTCATTCATTCTTAAGGTGTATCCGACCCAAACACCGCGCGAGGCTGATTAGCGACGCCGATTGACAGGTCGTAGACTGTTGGGGGCTGTTGGTACTGGTCTAATAATTATAGTTTAACCGTTTACCCCAATTTTGAAGCAGTAGCCAATCAGCGAACACCATGACCAACAGCAGGTGCCCCCGTCGTGACCTTTCATCAAAGCTCAAAGCGGGAGTGGCGAGAGTCAATATCTAGATCGCAGTGTCTAGACGGTTGTCTAAATACGCACGCGCGCACCTTAGTTGTGCGTTATCGTGCGACACGATGTCGCCCAATAAGCTCGCTCATGTAAACCGGCCATATCACGGCTGTTTATAGCGAATGGCTAATCGGTGCCAAATTCGGCTAACGGATGCCACATCACTTGGAGACGGCACTGCCACGTGACCGAGTGTGACCGAGTTAGCACTGGTTGGAGGGACAAGCGGGAAACCAGATCTGCGTCACTTTGACGGTTGATCTAATTCGTGCCACCAGCCGTCGCTTAATTGTCCATCAAATCACCACCGACTGCGTTATCGCCGCGATAAATTCGTTCCCCGCCACCCACTATCTGATTAGCCAGTGGGTGGGTTGATAAGGTAACATACCCTACCCACTGAGCTCTAGCCCTCCTACCCGACTCGATCTTTCGGCTGACGTCACGCGGATGAACGCGCAACGATGCAGTGGTTGCAAGCTGGCCACCGTTTTACTTCCAGGTTCGTGGTAGACGAATTTAGTGTCCGCGATTTGGAGATGAGAAACGTTTTTTTACAATTATTAGCTCCTTAATAGCAATTGCTTTAACACGAATACACGCGTTTTTTGGACCACTACAATGACTACACCTAATTATGTCGTGTACAGACTTACAAATACTGTTGCTAGATGACGACATGTGACAGTGACGGTACAATCCTTTGCTCACGAAAACAATAATGCTTTCATTGGGGGGGGGGGGGGCGTTGTGACAGGGGTGTATTTTGTATATTGATTGTTTGGGAAATGAAAACATTTGACTACCTTTCTCCTCATGTTGACGAAAGAAACATATTAACATAATTTGATTTTCAGAAACTTATATTTACAAAATTACGCACATCATTGAAAAATGTCAACACAGTCATCAATGAATGGAAACACATTATAAGTGTTCCTTCCCCAGCTAAACGCGAACTGTCGCCAATCCACGCAGCTGGAGCCACATCTGTC